>VCJN01000617.1:0-134614 GCA_006384855.1 Tetraselmis striata | reverse complement strand
TCGATACCTAAACATCAAGCATCGCGACCTCCGGGCTGCTAAAGATGGGGATCATATTGCGATCTTGATCCGTCGGATGCATCTGATTTCACTTGATCTTTGATTGATACTTGAGTCTGCGAATCCTTAGCCTGGGGGTGCATTGGCTCCATTTCCGCACAACCTCCCTCTCTATTTGAGTTCCAACTGGCAATGCATATTCTTATTTGCAGTCTACGTACGACTGCGCCGACAGCTGAATCACGCACCCAACCGGGCCTATACGGAACCCTATGCCCATGATTAGGTCTTGGGCGCACAATGCTCTTCTCAAGGGTTCTGTACAGCCAGACTCTGATGGACATGATTAATACAAGCAGCTTGTATTAATCATGTCCATCAGTCTGGCTGTACATCAAAGTCTGGCTGTGCACTGATCATCAGCTGCTCATCGTGACTGTGAGCAGAGAAAGACGGGTTATAGAGGGTAGTCGCGGTGCTATAGCCGGGGCCATCGGGTAGGGGAGAGGGTCGGGGGGGGGGGGGGGGGGGGGGGGGGGGGGAGGGGAAGGAAGACTCGCACCTGGTTGAGAAAGTTCTCCATGTCCGGGCCCACCGCGGCGATGCCCTTTCTCTGGATGAGCTCCGTCAGCCTCTTGTCCAGCGGCTCCTGGGTAGTGGTTTGGTGGTGGTGGTGGGGGGGGGGGGGGGGGGTGAGGGGGGTGAGGGGGTCAGTCAGTTGGAGCAAGCGGCGCACCGGCTGGATTTGCGTGGACAGCCCCCCCCCCCCACCCCCGCCCCCCCCCCCCCCACCCTCCCCCTCCCCCCCCCTGCGGGCAGCTCAGTATACGAATGCCATACTTACACACACACCTACACACCCACACACATGTACGTTATAGGTATGCGGAAACGATTACGCTGACAACCTTTGAGATCTAAAGGAAAGTATGCCCAATTAAGGTCTGTAGGGTCTAACATAGGTTGCATTGCACATCCCCCGGACCAGCCACCGTCTGGGCTGTTACAAATATCCACACTGCCGCACACCGGCGTCAAGACTCAAAAGTGTCCGAGGATTTCGAGTACATAATCGTCGTACGCAGAGTTGAACCTTTCCACCGGCAGGTTCCCCAGTGGGGGGTGAGGGAGGGCAGGGGACCTTGTTCAGCAGCCGCTCCTCCTTGAGCTCCTGCGTTGCCTTGAGCGCGCTGTCCGCGCCGCGCAGCGCCACCGCCTCCTCCTCGATGTTCACGCCTGTGCCCTCCAGCACGTCGCCCCCGTCCGCGAGGCTCTGCCCCGTGTCCGCCGCTGCCGCCGTCGCGGGCTTCTTCGCCGCCGGCTTGTCGGCTGCCTCCTCTCCGGGGCGCTTCTGCACGGACAGCAAGGCATGGCACATGTTACCGGGCTGTGGCGGACGGGCAGGGCACACACCTCGGAACTCATAGGACGATAGGTAGAGAGAACAAGGTAGAGAGGGGCTGTCCTGCGGGAGCTGATCACCTATGTCGTGCCAATTAAAAATCCGATGGTCTCAAAGCCTGAGGCTGGTCTGGGCAGGGGAGGGGGCATCTCTGCCGTGGGCCTCCCTATGCCGGAGGAGCTCTTACCTTGCCGGATGCCTTTGGGGCGGGCGATGCTTTGGGCGCCAGCTTGGGCTTCTTCGGAGGGGTCGGGGCCTCGGGGGCCTTGGGGGCAGGCGGCGCCTCAGGCGGCGGCGGAGGCGATGGCGGCGGCGGTGGCGGGGGAGGCGGCGGTGGCGGCGGGGGCGCCGGCACCCCCAGCTCCGTGTCACCGCGGTTGATGACCACCATGGCAAAGGAGGTGCCCACGAGGTCCGCGCCCGCCTCGGCAATCGCAATCGCTTTGTCCTGCATTGCGGTCCGCTCGCGCCGCTGCTGCGCATTGGGCTTCTTGCGGCGAATCCGTGGCGCTGGCGGCTTCCTCTCCCTTGGCTGCTTGGGTGCTGGCGGAGGCTTTGGCTTCCTCGGCGGCGGCGGCTTCTTGTCCTTGGACGCAGCCTTGGATTTCGACGCCGCCGGAGCCGCTGCCGGGGCGCCCGGGGCCGCGGGCTCCCCCAACGCAGGCGCTGGAGCAGAGGCGGCCGCGGCATGGGCGGCCGCAGGTGCGCCTGGGGCGGGGGGAGTAGGGGCGGGAGTCGCCGCGGCCGCGGGAGGGGGGCCAGGGGCGGGGGTGGCGGCCGGCACGGAGGCCGGCGGCTGCGGCTGGGACACTGGAGGCACCGCCGGCGCGGCGGCCGACTCACCGGGTGCCACTGTCGGTAGCTGGTTGGAGGCAAACGCCGCGATGGTCTGCTGCAGCTGCGCCGCCAGCTGCGGCTGGCTATGCCGCAGGTCGGCCTCCAGCGCGCGGACAGCAGTAATGTTCTGCGCCAGCAGCGCGCCGCACGCCTGCAGCCCGTGCTCCATCTTCTGCAGCTCTGTCTCCTCCGCTGGCGTACGGGCCGCCTTGGCTCCCAGCTCGCTCATCTTCGCCTTGTACGTACAGTAGCAAGAGTTGATGTCCATCAGCTTGTTGGTTGACAGTGCGCCCTTGTCTTCGCCCTCCGCCTGCGGGGCCGCCGCCGCCGCCGCTGCCGCCGCCGCTGCTGCCGCCGCCTTCTTCGGCGCCGGCTTCCGCTTGGGCGCCGCCTTGGCAGGCTTCTCTGCCGTCTTGGCTGTCTTCTCCGCCGGCGCTGAAGCCCCGGGCGCCTGCGCCTGCTGCCCAGGCATCGATCCTGCCGGCACCAGGCCCGGCTGCTGCGGGAACTGGCCCGACGCTGCGCCCGGCTGCGCCAGCATGACGTGGGCTCCCGGCGGCAGCGGCTGCTGCATTACCATGCCCGCCTGCCCTGGCATCATCCCCGCGTGGAGCTGCCCCTGCATCTGGCCACCACCCACCATGCCCACCGGCCCGCCCACGCGGTGCTGCCCACCCTGCATCGCCACCACAGCCGAGCCAGGCTGGCTGCCAGCTGCCTGAGGCTGCCCGGCTGACCCTGAGCCACCTGCAGCGCCGCCCGGGGCGCCACCGGCAGCCGCCTACCCGCAGCAGCGCAGCGCAGGCAATCCAGCAACGTGTCAGCTCCCCCCCCAAGGCAACTGAGGAAGGACCAGCTCATGTTGTATCCACACTCCAGATCATCCATCATGTGGACCCCCCCCCCCCCCCCCCCCGCCCGCCCAACCCTCTGTCCCTCTCCTTAAGTGTTCTTCTTGAGTCCTGATACATCGGCCTTTGCACATTATTCTTACTGCGTGTGTGTGTCGTGGAAATCGTTGTCACGCATGGACGGACCGGCAAGCTACGCATAATGCGTCTGAAAATGCGCCATGTAAGGAGAGGGAGGAGATAGGGGGAGGGATGGAGGACAAAGGCAGAGAGGAGCGAGGATAAAGGGCCACATCCAGGCTGGCTGGCATGATCACCTGCTGCTGCTGCTGCTGCTGCTGCTGCATTGCCATCTTCTGGGTTACGGCCTGCGAGAAAGGAAGGCCTGGGTCAGGGAATATCGGAGGGTGAAGGGGGGATGGGGTGGACGCACACACACAGGCAGGCGGGCAAAAGCAGGCAGGTGCCCCCCCCCCCCCCCCCATCAAAGCAGAGGAGCATTTCGTTCACCTTGGCCGTCAGCATCACTTTCCTCAGTTCCTCCCCGGGAAATATCTGCTGCAGCGTGGCGCGGAACAACTCGGAGCCGCCCTCCTGCTTCTGCTCCCGCATTTTGTTCATCTGCCAGCGCGCGAAGGCAGCCACAGGGGCAGGGGCAGGGCGGAGGGAGACGGCTGAATGTGAGCCGCCATGGCAGGCACGGGGAGTTGCTGGTGGAGAGGGAGCCACACAGGGAGCCGCTTACCTGCTGAATCAGTCCGTTCATGGCGTCCTTCTGCTCCTGAGTCTTGAGGAGGCCGTACTTGAAGATTATCTGAATTATCAATCCAGAGTTCATACGCGGTTGGGGCTGCATTTGGCCTGGGGGCAGCACAAGGGTCGGTGAGCTGTGGCAATTGGCAGAGCAGCCGGGGAGGCTGGGAGGCAAGGGGGCGCCCACCTGGCTGCTGCAGCTGCTGCTGCTGCTGGGCAGCGGATCCCTGCTGCCCCTGCGGCACCCGCCCCTGCAGGTGCTGCTGCTGCTGCTGCTGTGGCGGCATGTGCCCCATCTGCTGCTGTTGCTGCGGCGGCGGCCGCTGCTGGGGCTGCGCCTGCAAACCGCCTGGCCCGTAGCTATACATCCCCGGCATTGCTCCCTGGTGCGCCTGCTGGTGCTGCACCCCTGGAGCCATCATCCCGCCCGCCTGCCCAGCCATGTGGTGCATCCCCGGATGCTGCTGCTGCTGCTGCTGCGGCTGCTGCCCCCCTGGGGCGATCATCCTGCCCGCGTGCGACGCCATCCCTGGCTGCATCGGCAGCGGCTGCCCCCCCATGCCGGGCATGAAGTTGTACTGCTGAAACACGTTGTCGTCCTCCTTGCCCTGCCACGCGCGGAAAGTGGGGAGTTAAACAGCGCATGAGACGCCCACTGGCACCAAGGTCAGGGCAGCTGCAGGAGATTGAGGGAAGGTAGCTCATGAGAGGGAAGGGGGGAGGGGAGGGGGCTACCTCCATGTTGGAGTCATCATTCAGCAGCAAATTATGGAGGTTGTCCATCGCGGGGCGGCCTGGCCCCGGCCTTCCCTGGCCTGGCCTACAGATCGGGCAGCTTCGGGGATACCCCGCCCAGCGGGCCCTGGAAAGCCCGACGTTGCGGCAGAGACAGGTGCCGTGACGCCCCGGGCGCGGGGGCTGATGTGGAACTGGGCAGCCCCGCGGCGGCGGCGGCGCGGCAGCTCAGGTCTCAGGCGGGTGGTAGCGCTGCGCTGGCGGGTATGCAGCCCCGTTATGGCCTTGGTAGATGTGTCGACCACCCCTGCGGTGCGGTCGTCACCTACTGTGTGGTGGCCTGCCTGGGGTGCGGCTCCAGCGGTTCGCTGTATTCCGCTGTGCTGCCCTGCCCTACCTGTTCCGGGCGGTGCCTGGGATATGGCGATACCAGAGCTCTGATATCAGAGGAACTACCCATACGATGCCGCCGCTGCTGATGCTCAGCATCAATGGCGCCACCCGACCCCGCAAGGCGCGGGGGGCGCGCAGCATTCTCAGCTCCAGGTAGTAGCGACGCATCAGCCGTAGATATAGCGACCATTCATCATCAGTAATATTGGTGTATACGTTCGTGCCGCCGTAGACCGGTAACATAAATGTTTTTACATATCGGTACCTGTACATGTATCACGTACTATATACCAGGCGGTAATATATGACTCGCATACGTATGTGGTCGATACATATGTGAATATATCGCCTTCTGGTGCATCTAGCTCATGTAATCAATGTATATGACTCGAATACGATATCAGCTCGTCACTGTACGAGTACTCGTATGTAGCTGCTACTTCTCGTAGGGTCGATGCGAGCATTTAATTATATGCGGGTGTATGGACATCAAGACGAATATAATACGGGCGAATGACGTCATAGAAATCAATGTCGTGGTATGTAATGTATGCCGTTTTTATTTTAAATATTAATATTAATCGTCTGTGCGGCGCGTATAGGAGGGACGACTACGAGAACAGGTAGGGTAGCGACTACTACCAGCTGTACGAAAGACAGGCGCATCATCCGCGCTATCAGGCTGACCTCGTGACCGACGCGACGCTGCTCGCGCCGGCGACCTGTCGACCAGCTGTCGTGACGAGCAAGAACCGGCGCGCGTCCTGCTGCGCGAGTCAGCTTGTTCGACCAAACAAGTCTGCAGCCACAGAAATCAGTTCTGGCGCTGCTACCATAACACCAGGCCGGCGACAAGCTCCCGGCGTGGTCCAGCAGGTATCCCCCCCCCCCCCCCCCCCCCCCCAACACACACACACCAGGGCCCGTTCTCGCCCGCCGCCATGCGCAGTACCCCGCCGTTGAGTGTTCCTCGACCGCGTGTACCGACTGCGACAAAGTCAAGACGTATAGCTAGGGTCGGCCACACGGTTGTTAAGGCACGTGAAGTTGTAGCCAGTGGCCGTGACGTAGAGTTGCGATCCCGCCTGGGTAACAAAGGTGTCAAGTGCCCATCGTCCCGGGATTGCTGTGACATGGACGAGGAACGCCAGAAAGTTGATAAGGAATAGTAGGACGAGTATTGCTCAAAGCCGCCCGCCGAGTGCATAGCTGCGACAAGAAACAGCATAGCGTCTCGCTCTACACGCGCGTGCGAAGTTATAGATATCAAGACCCGCTTGGCCTGTATGTCGATAACTACACGCACTGCGTGTAGACGACTCTAGCTGCGACCCGCAAGGAGGGGGGGGGGGGGGGGGGGGGTTGAACGACAACTCCCGATGCGCACGCCGCCGCACTTCGCCCATGTACTCGAAGTGCTGCTGCTTTGGGCGCAAACCTTGCCCTGCATCTTATCCTCTCGCGGCAGATTGCATGCTGCCATATTGCAGATGCAGCCGCCGTGCCCCATCGCCACCGCATGTGTACGTCCAGGCTTGTTAGTCGTGGATGAAAGGAGGCCAAACGGCAGCATGATCATCGCCATTCTCTAGAAGTCCGCTGGCTTGTTGATGCCTAAGCGCCCATTGTTAACATGGGAACACACCACCAACCTTGAAAAACGCAAATCAGTGTGACCATATCGACCAAAAACAATATGGGCTAGCAGCGTGTACCGACTGTTTGTGTGTTATGTCCAGATCTGGTACTTTATTTGTTCCTGCGTAATACTGATGAGTGGGGGCCAATGCACCGATACGAACACGTAATAAAATCCCTAAACTGGGCTAGCATGCGAGTTGTAGAAATATTCGCTCCAGCTCTGCTGTATCTTTGTTTATCATTGGCCTTTGACAGGCGTGGCAGGTTCTTCTTCACAGTGTTCTCATCCGCGTCACAGGCATCTGTAGATTCTTCAGCCCCCCCCCCCCCCCCCCCCCCCCCCCCGCCCCTCTCCCTCTCTCTCTCCCTTACGCGCACATGCCGCGATCTATATCTATTTCACACATGTCACTGAGCTGATGTAGCTGATGTCACAAGGCGCACAGCTTGTGCTACTGTATGTGTCAAAAGTCTGTCCACACTAGCGTTGCCTGGTTCCGTCGCCCGTTGCCTCTCAGACCCTGCCTCTAGTGTGTGTACACAAACAAGGTACCGTAGAGCATAATGCAAATATTTGCAACAAGACAGAAATTTGCTTTGGCGTAAAGCCTGTATTACCTGCCTGTATCACCTGCACAACGCCGACTAGCCAAATCGAAGTGTCAAGAAAATTATGTTCTTGTTATTTGACGTATGCAAGCTACCCCAGGCATAACAACGCCGGCATCGCACAGACGCACAGTTCAAGGCGGTTGGAGCCAGAGAGAGGGAAAGAGAGAGGGGGGGAGGGGTCTAGTAGGGCTCAGCTAAGCAGTCATGGCCTTTTTTGATGTCATGTTGGCTGATATTGCACATGGAAAAGAAGTGATATTACTGATGCCCTTGAATATAAAGGTCAGATGCGTCTTCGTATCCCATACACGACGAAACGACGGGCCGCCTGCCAACGGAGGTTGTTGCGGCGGGACGTCCCCGAAGGCGGTCGGGGCCTACACGCTGGGACCGCCATCAAGGTCGAGTAAGGACGTCTTGACAGTCGAATACTTCGTACGTGAGCAGCAGAGGCGTCTGATGCTCTGCGGACCTGCCCTCGTTGGCACTTCGTGGGCACCGATGCTCCGATAGCAACTGTGTGCGTAGTGAGGCTGACCGCCGATTACAGATTCAAAACTGTTCTCGCGTCGCGACTATCTGCCCCTCCGCGAATAAAATAAGAGTAAAGATATATATTGATTACATGAGCTAGACGCAACATTCAAGAAATCCAAGAGTAAAGATATATATTCCCCTACCTCTTGGGTTGAGCGGAGGAAAAGGAGAGCCGCGTCCGAAATCGCCTGGAATACGTCAGAATCGATACCGGTCGCAATACGGTTTTATCACGGAGTTTTAGGCGTCCGTCCTCCTCCGTCCTCCCCCATACGCGCTTCGCGCATGAACCGTCATACGTTCGGTGTTCGCTCGTTTGATTTCACGGTATTGGTACGTGTACGTTATGATTCTGAATGGATGCGCGTGTATTCTAGCCCAGACACGTCATATATTCGTCTAAAACGCCAAAATAACGCGGTACCGCAGCGCGTTTTTACTGCTGAATCAGCAAGCGAGACTTGCCCTCTATCTTAATATTTATATTTATACAGAGACTATACGACGGTGGTCGAAGTATATAATTACATGAGCTAGCAGCAGAAGGCGATATCGGAAGGGTCGAAGTATATGCTGTAAAATGTTGCTGTAAAAAGGGGTCGTAGCGGTGCGGGGGCAGTCCGCCGACCCGGGGCCCGGCGTCCGTCGACGGACGGGCGTCGGTCGAACGACGGCGTCCGGCGTCCGGTGTCGGTACAGGCGGCGGGCGTGGCGATTCGCGCCGTGCCCGCCCCGTAGACCTGACGACCGGCCCGACCTGCGCGGCCTCGTGCGGGATGCGGGCCGCCTGTAGGCGGCTTGTGCTGTATTGCTGATCTTGTAGTGCTGCTTTTTTTGGGGGGGGGTAATACAACTTTTAGCGGTGGGTTGGGTACCGGCCTTTTTTGTAATGCACACCAGTAGTCAGCGGCCCGCTTTTACGCGGCTTGCAGATTTAATCTGTTTTACAAAATAATACGTCTCTTTTGAAAAATAAATTACTGACAAATCTAAAGCTAAAAGCATTATTACCCGGAAACAACAGTATTACAAGATCAACACTACAAGCCGGCTAAAAGCGGCCCGCATCCCGCACCACGCTCAACCCAAGAGGTAGGGGGCACCTCCACAAATCCCCGGCGCGAAGCGCCGCTTAGTGAGATCTATATTTCTGATAATTGCATACCGGATATCGTCAGTACTACTCAGCAGTACTCGGTGCTCACTTCTCGTACTGGTACTTGTGGTACGGAAAACCTTGGCCGCTGCGCTGGCGGGCGTGGTGTGCGCGCGAACGATGGATGGCGACGACCTACCTGCAATACCCCGTACTGGTGTCAATTACAAAAAGGGCAGTTCCCCAAATTAGAAATACCCCATACTGGTACCGTCTAGACGGAACCCATGCGGGGTCCTTGTACTCGCGTACCGTGTGCCGTGGCGCAGTACAGTGTCATTATCTACATACTGAACCCCCCGACAATGAACCCACCCCGATTGTGAACAAGGGGTATAAACGTGTGCTTGTACTTAACGTCAAATTCTATGTTTAACCTACCCCTGTAATGAACAGGGGAGAGGGCCCCGAATATTGATTATAGAGGCAGTGTCACTGCAGTACCGGTACTAGCGACTATCTGTATTCATCAGGTAACGACCTGAAGGGGCCGGCCCGTAAACACAGCGACTAAATGATGTACAAATTGGCGATCGGGCACACCTACCGGTTTTGAGTTCCAAGATGACACCGCAGCTGCGCTGGTCCAGGAGAATTTGAATTTGAATTTGTTCAATGTGATGCTGCTCAGTATGCTGCTGGAATATTGTCGACGCGTTTTGCGTTTTCCCTCGCTTGCGATTCTCTGACCAGACCGGCGTTCGCGTACTTTGTGGTTTGACTGGCTAGCTGGTCGCGCCGTCGTCCAACTCATCACATCTCCGCGCGCCGGCAGCCGGCGTGTATGCTAAGGATTAGTCGCTATGCTGGTCGCGTCGTATCTCTCCGCGCGCGTGACGGTCGGGCCCGCCAGTGCAACACCGACCGGACAGGACAGGACATCCGCGCGTTGCCTATAGCCCTGGATACGCGAGCCGGACACCGCGGGCGGGAGGTACCGGTAGGCTGACGCGGCGCCGTGATAGCTACCTAGACTGCCCGAGTTTGCACAGCCAACGACGGAGTGTGACTGCTGTTCGTATTCTCCCCGCCGGCAACGCAAGGGATCTGGCTATGGTCGCTCCTGCAGAAACGTCTTGAAATTTTCAACCTCGTAGGGAGCCCAGAGCGGCCCGCCGCGGTGCACAGGGTTGGGCAGGGGCTCCGACACGGTGCGCGGCGCGAGTCTGAACCTGCGGCGGGGTGCCACCTCCGCCCTGCATAGCTGCACTCTGACCCAGCGACTGACGAATCGCGACGCCGGTGCAGCGTGGATCCGGCAGGAAAACCCCGAGGCGCAGCCCGAGGGCGAGCGGGTGGCGACAGGTGCGGCGAAGTTGGGCGCTGACATCCGGAATCGCCGGCCTCGGCTCGCCGGTCTATCCCGTACGATCGGTCCAAAGCCGATACTATCACACCCGGGCAGCACACCCCAACCGCAACACGCGCCCCGCCGGAGCAACCGGTGGGCGATTAACACAACATGGCCGCTGCTCAGCGCCATGGTGGCCTGGCGGCCAACGGCGACCCAATCAAGGTGCTCACCGCGCGCTCTCTTCCTTCCTCCCCTCGGGCGCGCCCTCGGCGTCCCCAGCTCCCCCGATGATTTATTATTATAGGTCGCTACCCCATTCCCATTTTCCCATTATATTTATAGTCATAAGTATGAATAACATCCGGTAAGTCTATCAGTTGCGATCCCCGCATTAGCATTCGTTGACTGCTGTCGTCGCCGCGTCCGTCAAGCCAGCCACAGTCACTACGGATACCGTAGTGCCTCCGCAACTCGACGATACTTTCGTCGTCCGCAACTATGCGCCCCGTCGACATCGAGCCACTGCCCGCCTGCCTTTCGTCCTCCCTTCTTGCCCGGCCCGACGACTGGCAGCCACAATCACCGCCTCTCACAATGTCGCAACGTGGCGGCGCACAGACTGGCGCCTGGACGGAGGATGAAGACGCACTGCTGGCGGAAATGCAGGTGCAGGCCGGGCGGCCGCCTCCCGCCCCGCCCCCCCCCCCCCCCCCCCCCCCCTCCCCCCGACCGACAACTTCGAGACGGCCACCTCGACGGACCACCTGACGTCTTCCCTTTCGCGCTCACAGGCCAAGGTCGGCAACCGGTGGTCTACCGTGGCGCTGCATATCCCGGGGCGCACCGGCCAGCAGTGCGCGCAGCGCTGGCGACACAAGGTGGGGGAAAGGGAGGGGATGATCTCCTTTTCGGTATTTTATGATATATTAATATTTTTCTGTGGCGTGACTGCCCCTTGTCGAGGGCAAGAAGTGCGTACTCATCGTTTTGTCCGGCGGCGGCTGGGCCCAGGTGAACCCAAACATCCGCAAGGAGAAGTGGAGCGAGGAGGAAGACCGTGTGCTGGAGGCGCTGGTGGCGGAGATTGGCCCGCGCTGGGCGGACATCGCGCGCCGCTGCCCTGGCCGCACCGACCAGCAGTGCATGGGCCGCTGGCGCCGCCACCTAGACCCCAGCATCAAGCGGGATGCCTGGTCCGCGCAGGAGGACAAGGCGCTGCTGCGGCTGCACAAGCTCCACGGCCGGCAATGGTCGCTCATCTCCAAGCAGATGGCGGCGCGCACCGCCCAGCAATGCCGCGCGCGCTTCTTCCAGATGCAGGCAAGCTATCCTGCCCCTTCCCCTGCCTCTCATGCCATGCCATGCAATGCCCAGCAACGCCATCTGTTGTGCTGCTCACTGGCGGTGTGGTAATCGAGACCGACCGCCGGGTGAACTTCCAGCTCCGCTAATTCTCCCACTCCCACCACAGCCCTCCGCTGAGCCCTCCGCCACACCGGAGGCTACTCCACCGAAGGCCTCCGCCGCTGCCGCTGCCAAGAAGAACGCCGGCAAGCCCCCCAAGGCCGCCCCGTCAAGGCACGCAGCGCCTCCCTCCAAGCCGCACCCTGCGCTCTCGAGCAGCACCCCCCCGAGGCCCATGTCATCCTCGGAGCAATCCTGCCAGACAGCGCCGCACCAGCATGGCCGCGCGTGCCAGCCAGTTGCAGTGAAGGCGGAGGCCGCGCAAGACGCCAGCCCGGACGCCACCTCCGTTCCCGCCAAGGCGCGGGCCTACGCCAAGGGCGCCCGGGGGAGCGCCGCCAGCTCAATCAAGAAGGAGGACGGCAGCGAGAGGGAGCCGCCCCGGACGCCGCCGCCGCCGCAGCGGGCGAGCAGCGCCACGCCGGCCGGCAGCATGCCGCTACTGGCGGCCCTGTCCCCGCAGCAGCTCTCCGCCACGCTCCTGGCCTCGGCGTCGCCCCTCATGTCGCACTGGTCCTCCCCGGGCTGGTCGGCGCGCATGATGTCGCCGCCGCTGATGCAGGACAGCCCGCCCTGGCGCTTCTCGCCCGCTGCGCGCAGCCCCCTGCCGCGCCTCAGCCCCTTTGGTGAGCCCCCTCCCCACCAACCTGCCAGTTGTGATTGCTGTTTTGCAAAGCCCATGGATACGCCGTTGTTTGTGTTGGATTTTCGGCGAGTCTGCTCACCGAGACGTGCCTGCTCTCATCCAAGGCGGGCCAGTACCGGCCGCTTCCTGTTCTAATCGGCTCCCCGTCTGCTCCGCTCCCGCGGCATTGGCCAGGGCCGTCCTTCTTCCTGCCCGCAGATAGCAAGGCCTCGCCGGGCGCGCCGCCGCTTCCCACCCCGCAAGCGTCGTCGCCCGCGGAGCTGCCGCCCTGGTCGCGGGAGCTCGCCCGCAGGGGCCAGGCAGCGGAGGAGGCCGGCAGGGGCGGCGCCGCGCTCTTTGCGGGCGTGAAGCGGAAGCTGTCGCTCGCGCCCGTGGAGGAGCGCCCGGACGAGGCCGCCGAAGACGGGGAGGAGGAACAAGAGGAGGTGTCCCCCGGGTGGAAGAAGCTCAAGGCGGAGAGCGGCAAGGAGCAGCGGCGCGAGTCGATGATCCTCGGCACGCCTGTGCAGCTGCAGGCGTCGCTCGGCCACAGCGGGCGGCCGTCCCTGACGCCGCTGCCGCTGCCGACCGCCCCTCGCGGCACCGCGGTGCTGCCCTTCTCCTCCCCGGCCACGAGGCTCGCAGCGGAGGAGACGGCGACGCCCACCAAGAAGGCGGCGGCCGCGGCGATGTCGCCCACCGGGCTCGCGCAGCCCAAGCGGCAGCTCACGCGGCGCCGCGGCCCCGCCAACGGCGTTGCGGCCGCCCGGTCCCGCCTCAACGCGCTGCTCAAGGCGGAAGACACCGCCGTGGCGTGAGCAAGACCCCGCCGGCCTCCCTCAGGGCAATGTACCATACCCGTGACAGCCGCCGTTGTTCCCCTCCCTAGCGGAGGAGGGATGACAAGGCCGCCGATGCCGGGCAAGCCGCCCACTGCCACGGCCGCATCAAAACACCCCGCGGAGCCCGCCGGGCAGCCGCTGCGCGACCACCGTGGTACATAACGGGCTGCCCGCCCCTTCAAGATTCTTCCATTCTTTTCTTCGCTCGTGTTCCCGGGAGCCGCCACGGCCCCCGCCGCCTGGGCAGGCAGTTCGCCTCAGGGGCATATTTTAGCACACGCGCCAGCGCCACTCGCTGCTGCGTTTATACCAAGTTGTAATTGCAAGTACTGAGTAACGCCGCGGGCCCGGGCGCTGCTGCCCATCCTATCCCATGCCACGCCTCGTGGCGCTGTTTTGCTCATTGTGATGCGCCAATGGCCATTCCTGTTGTGTCTTCATGTTCAGCCGAGATGTAAACATACGTCCTGCCACAGATCTGTGTATGATCATTCACCGGCTACACATCACTGCTCTCAAAGAAGCTGACTTGGAGGAAGAAGAGAGTAAGCTGGCATGCAGCTGCGTGCGGGTCATCGGCCTCGCCGCATGCCAGCAACCGCTGTGCATGCACCGACCAAGCCCTCCTCTCTGTACGCATTCAGGGCGAGTCGCTATGATATCACGACTTGGCAAAGTTTCCGCTATGTGTACCACTGCTTGTCCTTTCGAGACGCACGCTTAGATTGCAGCTTGACACCTTGTGTTAAGAGTTCCGGACCCCAGTCCCGCATGTGCCGCCGGCTCAATTGTAGAGCAGGCCGGATGGTGCAGTGCGGGTGGGGTACTCGAGGGGGCACGGGCCCCCATGTTGCCTATGCCGCATTGCCGCCCGCCGGTGAATCGTGACAAGTGCTGACCTAATGAAGGATCCCGACAAGTGCGGCGAGAAGCGGGACCGGGTTCACCGCCGGGGTGGGCAACAAGGGGCGCCTCGCCGGATTGAGGGAATGGCGGCAAGGCGTCCGATGGCTGTGTGCACGAGGTGTCAAGCTGCAGTCTAAGCGTGTGTCTCGAAAGGCGAATCAATTGTACACATCTAATGTACGGTATGGAACGTGACGGTACGTCTGCTGACGTATAACCTAGAGGATATCAATCTGGGGGGGGGGGGGGGGGGAATCTGCTCCATTTAGGTCACCCCCCCCGCAGGGTCCATCATGTACACCGCCCGGGCTCGATTCAGCAGTGGCTTCCTCACAGTACTCTTATTGCATTTGTTTTGTTTTGATGAGTAGACCGAGGGTTCATTAGGAGGCTTCTGGTCCCTGAGAATCATGTCCAAGAAAACCGGACATGGCCAAGCCTCCGGGATGAATTTCTTCGACAGGACGCGCGGAAATCCGCTGCTTCTGCCGGCGCACGATGTTTTGCCGCCACAAATCTACACAGAACGAATCACATACCTCAAAGGATGTACTCGTAGCAGATGCCCGCCTTTGTTTGGTGATGCACCGCCGAAACCACATTGTGGTAGTTCACGGCGGCGGCGCAGGTTGTTTGGGCCACATACATACATATATGATATATATATATGATATATATATATATACTACATACATATATATATGTATATGTATATATCTGCCTCGTGCAGCACCAACGAACGGCACTGTGTGCTGACCGACAGTTCGGTGTCGTTGGCGCTCGGAAACGGCCAATGGAGCCGTCCTGTCACACCCTGTATGTTTTGGTCGTCACTCGTTATATGTCACGGATTCCAGGGAGTCAAACTCTGCACTGACACGGCTCCCGAGTGATCGAGCAGCGAATCTCCGTTCGCCTCACAGTGTTACCACGTCACGCCAGTGGCTTGATGAGGTGGATCTCCGTGCTCTGGTTGCTCTTGGCCACCGTGAGCAAGGCAGGCGGCCAGGAGAAGGGCCCGGCCGCAGTGTCAATCTGCGGGGGGGAGAAGGGGGGGGGGGGGGGGGGGGGCATCCGGGTCGTCAGTGCGCCCGGCCACCGTTGGGAGGAGAGAGGGGCGCGATGGGGTGGTGGCCCTGCGCCGGTCATGAGAAACAACATCCGGCGGCCAGGCCTGCCGGCGGGGCCCTGCGGGCGAACCGCACCTGAGCGCGCTCCAGGTACTGGTGGCGATCCGGCATGAACACAGTTCCAATGCACCTGAAGCAGCCCCGCAGCAATGATGAAAATGCAATCACCGGCCATGAAGCCATGACGCCCCCCCCTCCCCCTTCCCACCCATGCCCCCCTTCACGGGCACCCGCGCGCTCGCATGTTGCCGGAGGGCCTCACGTTCCAGTCGCCGGTCCAAACAGCCGGATGCCGCCATCACGGTAGACGACTGCCAGAGACTCCCCGACCCAACATGCATCCGCGGGCTGCACCGCCTCCCCGCCCACGCCCCGGACCTGCGATGCACAGCAACGCAAGAGCCGTGCCGTGTCTTAGCGGTGTCCATGACTGTCCCATGCATGCAGCATCTGGCTTTCGTCGGGGCCGAAGCGGCGGTGAGACATGGCCAGGAGGTGCGGGGGGGGGGGGGGGGATGGCCTCGACGGCTCTGCGCTGTTCCTGCAAACCTGCGGACATGTGCCGGGGGCTGCGGACCGATGGCTGCGATGGGATGGGGACGGCATTACGGCGTGATGCTGGCTGGTGGCTCGGTACCGTGGGCAGCGCGGTCCACGAAGCTAGTGCAGGGTCGCTGGCAGGCGCGGCCGAGGCGGTCACGTAGACGGCGCTCCCCCCCGCGCCGAGGTCGCCGATGACGGCCAGGGAGGCGGCCTGCGGGTGGCTCCGCGCGCTCCACAGCGCGCGCGGCCGGGGGTGCAGGGCGGGGGACGCGGCCCGCCGGGCGCGTAGGGCTCCACCGCCGCCCGCGGAGACGTGCCAGCTCAGCAGCACCCCCTTGACGGTGGCCCCAAACAGCACCGCGTCCCCCGCCGCCGCCGCCGCCGCCGCGCCCCCTCCGTCGCCGCAGCCCCCCGGGCGACACCACGCCATCGCGGCGAGGTGGTGGTCCGGCAGGGACGCACTGCTGACGGCCGCGCTGGGCTTGCCGCTGCCGCCACCTGAGCCCGGCGGCGTGGCCTCCAGGCTCAGCCGGCGGACGGAGAGCTGGCAGCCTCGGGCATTCTTCACGGCGGTGGCCAACAGAGCTGGACACCGGCACGCACAGCTCACTCAACCACTCGCCACATCCTCCATCCCAAGCAAGCAAATGCCCCCGCACGCTCGCGCCGCGCAGACACTGTGCCGCAGCGTAGCCACCCATCGGGCCAGGGACCAACTGCAGGATGGCGGGTTGTGTCATAGGCGCGAAAGTTTGTTGGGGAACGAACCAAACGCGGAGCCTTTGCGGAGAACGTGGGCACATGCCCCGCCTGGATGCCGTAGGAATGCGGCTGTTGGTGTGGCGACTTTGGCTGTTGGAGGAGGTGAGGATGCGGGTGGCCACCGGCTCGCGGTGAACACGGGGCCGTAGGGTTTAGGGTTCAGGGTTTAGTTGGGGGAATGCAGGGCGATGAGCGTCGCAGGCGGCAACCGCAGCCACGCATGTCGGCAAGCGGTAGGGTTCCGCTCCCTCAAGCAGCCGGTGCTCTATGCTGGCCCTGGACCCTTGGTGTCTACGCACATGGCTACGGCACTGTCGTCAAGGACTTCCAGCACCAGGATGGCCGCTTCCGGGAGCCGAAACCGTGTGGGAGGATGGCCGAGGGGGGGAGGCTGTTGCCGGGGGTGGAGCGCACGCCTTGCTATGGGCGCACCTGAGGTGGCGGATTCGGTCGGGGAGCGGTACGCCGGCGCGAGCGCCAGCGCGGACACGGAGCCCTCCTGCCCAAAGCAGCCCACGCGCTCCGCCCCGCCGCCGGCGCCAAGCGGCCCCTCTCCCAGTCGCGCCAGCCGCACAGCCCAGACCTCAATTACGCTGCCCTTCCGGCCCGGCCAGGGGTTGGACGCCGTCGCCAGCAGCGCGTCACGGGGGGCGCTCCCCCGCTCCGCCTGGGCGCCGTCGTGCAGGGTGCAGAGCGCCACGCCGGCCAGCCGGTCTGTCCGGGCATCAGGCAGAACCTGCAGCGGGCAGCGCCACTGAGTTCTTGCGGCGAAGTCATGGCAGCGTCCCGAGGGCGGGGACGAGCCCCGGTAGGTAACACATGGAGCACCATTTTGTATACATCAGATACCCCGCGGGTATACGTGACTCCACGAAAGAGCACCGGGTGATTGACAGCATCTGGGGGTGATTGAGCACAGGGCAACGCTGCAGCCGAGTTGGATGCGTGTAGCAATACCCGCATCTGCGCGCATACTTAGGTGAGATATCGAACAAGTCTTATAATCATATATGGGTGCTGACCCGGCACCGATAAGGACACCGCGAATAAGGACCTGCCTTAAGACGGGCCGAGGTTCAAGTCTAGACGGAACGATAGCGCAACTTTGGCAAGTATCCTATGCCGGGCTGTTTGGGCGTAAAGGTCGCTCCTGTAAACTGCATTCAGATAGGATTCAGTTTGGGTGTGTGTACCGCCAGGCGGAGGGGTCGGAAAACCTTGCAGCAGCAGATGATTCGCGGGCCAATGTGACGTCGATATGCGATAGCTCGGTGCAGCGCTGCGTCACTTCACACTGCCATTTGCACTCTGTGCTATACTGCCGGTGAGGAAAACACATGTTGCCGGGTATCACGTGGCATGGGCATGGGCATGGGCGTGAGTAGAGGGGGAGAGGCTGGGGCCCACCTGCTGCAGCCAGCGCTCGGATGCCTGTGATTGCCCCTGGGCACCATCGGACCCAGGCACGGCCGTAGAGTAAGCAGGGTCTGCGGCAGCCTCCAGCCGCGCGATGTGCAGCCGGCCAGACTGCAGTGCCACAAGGTGGCTGTCACGCGTGCACACCGTGGCGAGCCGCACCCGCCCCGCTCCCCTGCCGCCGGCACTCAACACCGCCAGCGGGACGGCTGAGCGCCTGGCATGCTGCGCCCCGGCCAGGCTGAGGCCTCGCGCTGCCTCGCTGTATGCGCGAAAGTAGGCGCCGCTGTCACTGAGCGCGGAGCCTGGGGGCCGTGCCGCGGGATGTGAGGGCCAGCGGAGCCGCAGGAGGACCTACATGGCAGCAGGAAGGGGGGTCGGACGGCGCATGTGGTAGGTGGGAGAAGGACATGGAGGGAAGAGGGAGGGGGTGAAGGAGCGGGGGGGGGGGGGGGGGGGGAGGGGGGGGGGGGGGCATGCAGCAAAGCAATTCCACCCAAAGCGCGACCCACCTCCCAGAGCTCGCTGCTGCTGTGCATCACCCTGCTCCACTGCTTGCACACCAGCGCTAGGCTGACAAGCTCGCTGCGCTCCAGCGAGTGGCCACGATGGGAGAAGGGGCATAGACACACGCGGCAGCGCCGCGGTCGGAGTCATTCAGTGCATGAATACTACCGCACGGGTAGGCGCGTCACTGCGCTGAGCTGATTGGCATCCAGGCCGGCTGCTGTATCCTCCACACCGAAAGTGAGCTATTCCGTTGGCTCAGCCGGGCGGGTCGGCACGCACCCCTCCGTGCCGTTAAGAGGAGAAGGGGGGGGGGGGGGGATGCCTTCGCCTGTGCGGTGTTCGGGCTGCGACAGCGCAACTTGGAGCAGGTGTGCGTGTTGACGGAGCCGCACCTGAGGGACGGCATGACGCCAGCTCCCGCTGTCACGACAAACGCCACGATGCGGACCAGGAGCTCCAATGGCAGCTCTTCCGCCGTCGCCATGCCGCGAGGAGGCTGCTGGCGCGACTTGGCGACTGGCGCAGTCCGCACTTCACCCCCTTCAGAGGGCGAGCCTGTCCCAACAAGCACGGGAACACAGGACGGAGTCTTGGATGGAGGAGTGCGGTAACGCTCCTTGTAAAAATAAAAGTTGTACAATCCATTGCTGCACTGAGCAAGCCCTTTGCACTCTGTGGGACTCTCTATGCTCGGGAAAGTGTGTGCGTATCATCCATTAGTGTGGCGAATATAAGGATGATTCGTCGATGTGCCGAAGAAATTCGCGTCGACCGTCTGGGATACTGGGGTGAATTACAAAAAGACAAGTAATAAATCCCCCCGCTAAAGATCGACATTATTTACCCGCTATGTAGTCAAAATAATCCTTACTGATAGAGACACAGTGGGGATGGACACAGTTGGGATACTGGACTACGGGGTACGAGCAGCTACATTGGGATACCCAGTACGGTGGACAGTGGTCGAAGTCAAGCGTCGACCGTATATGACTCGTATTAGGCGGCTTTACAGCGACAAGTGTTGTTTTTCCGCCCCGGGACAGGACTGGCAACAACGAAACCCCTCGAGCGTCTCTCTTTCGACGGCCATTTAGGCGGCGATCCAGTTACGGAAAGCCCTGGCATGGGTAGGCGATGCTCCGTTATATTCAACAAGCAAATTGCCGAAGCAAGACTATAGTCTAAATAATGTTAGACTAATGGGATGCCAATGACGGAATTTCCAACACTGTTGGATCACCGTCTAAAACACAGTCATCCATGAAAGTACCCCGCACAATGACCACAAAAAGGTCCGCCCTACCCATTCGAGTAATGCGAGTTGCTGGCTGGGGCAAGCCCCATCCCGCGGAGCAGAGCAAGGAGTGCGATCCATGTGCAGCAAAAAATGGCAATGTGAGGGCGGGCCCGACGCTAGAACTGAAAAGTTCCTATTATTTCCCTTCGATATCTAGGGCGCCGTGCGTGAAGGGAGGGAGGGACCCCGCACAAAATTAAGGCATTCAAGTCCTCAGGTGTCGACGCAATAATATGACTGCTAATAAATTCCCTTAAGTCCGGAACTAACAACCCCAAATCATGACGGTGATACCCCCACCGCGGGCGACACCCCGCCAACATATAATCGATACAGTCTCAGATTTACTGCCGCCACATGCGGGGCAGTGTTCAAGGAACCGCTCAGGCATGGCATGAATCCGGGCCAATCGGCGGGCAGTGGGAAATACTCGGATGCGTAATTGTATCATAATGTGCAGCCCGGTCACGACCCCCGCGGGGACACCCACACCGTACTTGGGCAACGGGTTTGACGCATAAGACGCCTGGACATATATACCCCGGGTTTTAGTACGGGCCAACGCTGCCGACGATTCGTAACGCGCCCACTCCGATGCCTTTAGTCCTTTACTAGGTTAGCGGCATCCCGCGCGGCTAGTGACTCCACTCGGGTGGAAGGTGCGCCCCCTCAGCTAGCCCTACGACGTTCGCCCTAACTAGTTGATCAAACCACCGCAGAGTCCCCGACTTCACGTGTTAGGGCGCGCCCAACTTGGCTGCTCTACTAAATGGGTCATACATGTATTCAATAAGTCGGATGCTTTCAGGAACGCCCGAGCCCGTGCCGCAGCGGCCGTAGCCTCTATGGGCGCAAAAATGCAATTGCCGCATCATCGGTGCAGTGGCCATCCCATGGGAGTTTTTACCCACCCCAATAAGGCACCGCAAGCACTGAATGAGTACGGTTTATAATTCATTTGCGCCGCTAGTTTTACTATTATCCATTCCTCATACTTCACACCACTTCACACTTCACCTACGTGAGTTTGAACCGGTAGTAGTATATATAGGCGGATTTAAAGACACACACGTACATTAATAGGAATTATGCCCCTTCCACAGCCAAATAGGCAAATACCGAATCGAGCGCCTCAATGGCGCGGTTACCCTTATTAACCCGGTCGTCGTCTACTATATGCGTTGTTGTGGGGGTACTGGAAACGCTCAGTGTGGCGCAAGTGCCACTCGTGTAGGGCACTTGTTAGGGCCAAAGGGGTTGCGTACACCCTATGGTGGTAACGGGTGACCACAAATGTGCAATATTTCAGGATTTCAGATCATAAACTCTAGATTCAGCTACCCTACTAATCTACTATTCGTAAGCCCGGATTCGGCAAGAAAAAGGGCCTGGGACTTATGTGTGTGTGTGTGTGTGGGGGGGGGGGGGGGGGGGGGTAGTAGGCACGGTTAGGTACTGGTGATATACTGGCTAGTATCAAAGGTTTCACGTGTTCAAGGAGTCAGCAGATTAAAATGAGTCTTCTATTCGCAGTATCAATACTTCGTCATCCTGCGTGGGTCCTCGATCCGTAATATTTTAGAAGTAAAAATCCTTCGTTGGAGTCATTCGGGAGCACGCCCTGGCAGATAGTCATCCTCTGTTTTAATGAATATACCTACACGTACACGTATACTCGCATAGGTACGAGATGATGATTTCATGTGCCATGTAGTATTCCGTGATTGCGATAGATGTGTGTGTGTGAGTGAGTGCATGTGTGTGTGTGTAAGAGAGAGAGAGAGAGAGTAAGAGTAACATTAAATGCAGGCAGCCACTGGGACGCGCAGGGAACATAAGGTGACAGAGGGGCGTCACCCCAGCTCGATTGGGTGCGTGGCTGCAGCCTCAGCCATTTGGATTTGGGAGGCGTTGCCGGGAGGTGCAAACGATCGGCTCAGAAACACGAGTCCTCAAAATCGAGAACGGCCGAAAAACCCCAGAAGAGACAAACCCGCCCACCAATCAGCCCGGCTCGTCTTGCCAGGAGACAATGCCCCCCCCCCCCCCCCCCCCCGCCCTTAGGGCACATTGAGTCCCGGGTAGACTGGATCCCGGCTACGATATGTTCATCCACGCTTCCATGGAGAGTGGCAGAGACATGTTGCACGAGAACTGAGCACACCCGGGCCACATGCCGACGGAACTCGGCAGGGGGGATTGCCACACTACTGCAGACCGGGGACCGTGACGCCCCCCCGCCGCCGCGATGATATGGCTGAGCCTTGCGATTACGTCTTGGCCGCGACGAGCACCGCACAGGCATAAACCGACACAGGCTGCATCGAAGGCGGCCACACGCTCTGTACATTCCACCACAACAGGCCATTCGCGATGAACATGCCGCACACGCCTTGAAGCAAGAGCACCCTACGTACGGTACATCGTCTGCTTATTGTGCAATTACATTCAGCAATAGAGCAAATCCCTACAGGTTGCCGCTAGTCATTATTCTATCGATTTGCAAGGGCGCCCCCGATGGATGAATGTCCACCAGAAACAACGGCCTACCCGTGCACTCTGACGGGAGAGGGGCATTGATAATCCTACTTAATATGGGAGCCAATCTGCGGTGGTGTACCGCATGCCTTGCGCGCACTAGATTGTAGGTTTGTAACAGCATTCAACACACACGCTGCGGTGGCGAAATGAGCATGCGTAGTCGACAGTCTTCGCTACGAGCAGTGTGCACAATCAATCCGCCGCAACGGCAGTGTTGAGCTCACGGCGCTCGTCTGGATCAACCTCCATGGCGAATCTGCCATGCATGCGATAATAGTAATCTCATTTATTCGGCTATCTCTCCTGTCTTGAAGATCCCCTGCACAGGCACGCCACCCTTCTGATATTTGCGTTGCGAGCAGGGAATCGCAGTCTAGGTTATCAACGCCCTGTATCGGAACACCTCCGGTGTGAGCAGCCCGAGGCATTGCTTCTTCCCGGAGAACAGCTGCGCGGCCACTCATCACGCTCTTTGGGTCGTGGTCGGCCTGTATGTTGCTTGTGTCATGTCCATGCACTGCGAGGGAGGCCGCACACAAGCCTTGAGTAAAGGCGCCACTGACGCTTTTGGCAGTAGACTGAAAGGGGCAGAAACAGTGCATGGACCGTGGTGCCGGAGACCGCGCGCACCTCTCGGAAGGCGTCGTTCAGCATGTGAAATGCATCCGTCGCACCCGCCTGCTTATTCTTGTCGGGGTGCACCTCCAGCGCGAGACCCCGGTATTTCATACGGATGTCGCGCTTGGAGGCGGAGCGGCTGATGCCCAGGATCCCAAAGTGGTCGCCCTTTGCCTGGATACAGCCACAGAGTCCAGGACATCAGGCCGAGTGCCCCAATGCCATCAGACATGCAGCCTGGGAAACGACAAGGAACACATGCACCCCAGCAGACGCACTGAGGGGCGGAGAGGGCACCTGGATGATCCGTGCAATGGCTTTGCTGTGCGCGCGCTTAATCGCCTCCCGGCCCTCGCGCTCGACGCGCTTCTTTTCCTCTCTGTGCTTGCGGATGGTCTCTAGGAAGTACACGTCCAGCGGATGATTCTTCGAGATCGCTCCGTTTGCATGCACGTACCTGCGGGAACCCGGCCCCGTCCACCACCGAGCTCAGGGCGAGCGGTGGCCACTATGGCATATGGCCAGGCGGGGCCGGGGGGGTGGAGGGTGCGCACGTTGTGCCCGAGCGATCTTCGTGCCATTCCGGAGGCAGCGGCGCACCGATTGCCATCTTCACCGTGTCCAGCATGTCCGGCTCCGTCTGCAGCCCAAGTCGGCACGACAGTTCAAGCGAAGGTGGCACGCGTAGCTCGCTGGCATCAGTCACCAAGGACAGAACAGATGTGGTGTGCAGAGGGCGGGCGGGTGCCTAATTCACTTACCTTTGTGTCCACCCCGAGGTACTCTGCCATCTCCTCTACTTCCTCGACGGTGGGCGGATTCCGCACCTGCTCCTCCTCAATCATGCGGAAACCGCAGCGCCGCAGGAACACCTGCGCTTTGTAGAAGTGCTCCATCGGGTGCTCCCACTGCCAGCACGGGCAGCCAGCTCAGCACTGTCAGCAGCGGCTCAGGGTGTCGTGCAGCTGCGTGCAGGCTAGTCCATGCTTCACCGCCTCCCCAAGCACCGGCACACCTGCGAGTGCTTCTTGGCCTTCATGACATAGTAGACCGCGTGGTCATCGGTCCAGTACTCCTTCCAGCCCTGCCACCACTCCAGACTCAGCCTCCCAGCTGGATACCCAGCTCCCCCCGGGGTATCCCGACCCTCCCAGGCCATTAAGCATGGTGCACACGCCGCACGGCGCTGACCTCCGGCAGTGGTGACGCGTAGAACTCCTCCGCGATGTCCATCAAGTGTGGCTCCAGCTCGGGGTTGATGCCGATCGCGGCGGCAAACTCTGAGATCTCGTCTTGCATCGCCTGCCGCGTGACGGTGTCCATCTGCGCCATCCTCTCGTGCAGGTTCAGGTCGTCCATGCTCAGGTCCGTCACGCTGTGTGGCAACATCTGCGCGTTCAGTGGCCATCACTGCAGCTGTGCTTACCCTGCTCGCCCGCTAGCAAACCGTCGCGGTAATGAATGCGGGCCGGTATCCACCTGACGCTCGAGCGTGTCGGTCGCTTCCCCTTGGTCGTAGCAGATCCATCACTGGCACCTTTGCTCGCAGATCGAGACGCCCCTGCGTCTGCTGCGGAGGAACTCTTCACCGGCCTGGCCACTCGCTCCGGTGGCGCTCCTTGGAAGGAGCTCCTCACGTGCTCCGCCACCCGCTCAGGCACCTCCCTCGCCGCGTCCCAGGCGCGCGAGAACCTGTCACTCTGATTTGCACTGGTTGGCCGGCTGCCTGCTGATGCATCGCTGGCCCGGCTCTCCCGGCGGCTGCCCGCGCCGGAGCTCTCCCTGCAGGTGATGATTGGCAGCCGGTACAGCAATCATACACAGGGGCATACAGGCAGAGGACCATGGCCGGGCTACTCAGGCAGCAAAGGAATACATAGTGCGTGGCCAGCACGGGCGCGGATGCCCTACCTGCTGGCGGGCCGTGCCCGCCAATCATGCTGTTTGGGCCGCAGGTAGTCCCTTGAGCTGTAAGACTCGTAAGAGTGTTTCTGCACAGCCAGGGCAACACAGCCCACAAGTAGTAGGTTGCGTGTGAGTGTGTGTTTGGGTGTGTGTGTGTGTGGGGGGGGGGGGGGGGGGGGGGCAACACGACTCGCTGAAGCTGGCATGGTGTGAACATGCCAGGGACAAAACATGGACGGCACGCGCACCCGCTCCATGTCGATGTCGATCACCGACTCCACTGCGTCCGCGGCGCAAGACAGCTTGCGATATAGCGACCTGCGCGAACGGGCGGGTTCTCTCGTCAGTACATGCGGCCACCGAGGCAGAGCTACAGCCGACCGAGACAGGCCGCACCCCGCGCAGGTGCCGCCAGACCTGAAGAAGGTGGGTCGCGAGGCAGTGTCTGTTGACGCGGCGGGCATCAGAGCCGCAGCCGCACTGGAGTCGGTACGTTCGACGTCCACAGGCAGCTGCTGCCGTGCGGGGCAGTCGCCGCGACCAAGGACTAAGGGCTACTATGGGGTTACCCGCCTGCTGCCGGTCCGCCGTTTAGCGACTGTCGGTACTTGTCCCCGCCCACCTGCTCAGGTTATTCTCCCGCGCGCACTGGGAATGAAGCTGGCGGGCGGAGCGCGGGAAGCGAGAATCGTACGCATACGTCGATCAGAGTAATGCGTACGCGTACGACGACGACGAATTCCTGGAACTGTTCCCCGTCGAATTCCTGGACAAAGTACTGCTCCCCGCGGTGTTGTCGTGTATGTAACGGGATTCTGGTCGTGCATTTAACAGCACGTTATCGTGAACCTGTTCTAAGACAGTACATAACAGGGTTTGGGCTGCAGTCTACTTTCCAGTACTAACTGCAGGCTGCAGTGCAGGCTGCAGTATAGCACTGAAACTGCTGATTATAGGGAAGGGCGGGACAGTGAGGACAAAGGGGCAGCCATGGCGGATGCAGAGGGGCAGCAATCATGTTGGAAGATGTAATATATCATTAAATTGCCTACAGAGGGGAAAAGCCTACCATGTACAGTTGTGTGTGTCCAACGATGACGTCCCAACGCATGCATAGTGAAACACGCGTAAAAAAGCATGATGGCATAAAAACCCCTCTAATTCCCCGCCTCCTCATCCGATGGCTCGGCTCCATATTGCTCTAGCATGGGCTCCACGGCTTCCCATTGAATGCGGTTGGCTCCCCCTCCCCCTCGCCCTCAAGGACCTGGCTGGCCAGCCAATCCTCTCCGCATGGCTTGAGTAGATCCGCCGCCTCGGCGCTGAAAGCATCCTCCCAGTAGTACGACGCCAGTAGCTCCCTGACCTTGGCATCCAAGTCCAGGTTCCTCGGAACGAAGACGCAAGCACCCATGTTATCCAGGTTAATTCCATTTCTTAAGTGCATGGTGATAAGTCCAACAAGAGAGATAGAACACGCGCTCGGACTCAATATGTGAGCCCGGCACACATAAAGCAGTCCTAGCTAATTCATAGATGAGGGAAAAGGAAGAAGGGGAATATGAACCTTATTTTCACAGGGGTGATGACGAACGTTATTAGCGCTGCCTTGCCAAAGCGGGCGCACACATCGGCGTACAATGTCTTTTTGACTTTGACTTTTGACACAGCCTTGCTTGTGGTGATCTTTTTGACTTCTGCGGGTAGGTCTGCGGGTAAGTCTGAGGTCTCCGGGTAGGGAGCAGGCGGCAGTCAGCAAACATCAGCCAACAGTAACGGGGGGGGGGGGGGGGGGGGGGGTAACGTCAGCAGGTGTGTTGTGTGTGTGTGTGTGTGGGGGGGGGGGGGGGGGGTACCACACATGTTTTGGTTTAGGTTAGGGGCACAGCTATGTTGCAGTGCTGGCTGCGGCGGCGGCGGTGCTGTCCTCCGCCATCGCCTCGTCCGACCGCTATCGCTGCTGCGCCCTGCTTCGCGGCAGACTGGTCTCCCTCCATATAATTGACGAAGAGTGACGAGAGGAGGATGGCAGGTAGTGGTTCCAGGGTGAGCGTGAAGTGAGGATAGGTTCGGCTAGATAGTGTGTATGGTCGACTGGTATGTGCCTTGATGCGGCGACGTGCGATTGTACGGGCGAGTACGGTGCTATCCGCGGCGCTCCGACCGCCGGAACCGTCGCCATACAGCTTATTGTCATTGGCGGGCGCCATCCGAACGTTCTCCAGCGAGACTTGGGGGAGTTTGGGTAACTGCACTGCAACCCCTTTTCGGGAAGTGCTGCAGGCGGTTGCAATGCAGTAGCTTAAATGTAGGCTGCAAATTCTGCAGCATGCAGTGCAATAGATATACTGCAACCCAACTGTGGTACATACGTACCTACACGGGCTGACGGCGTACGCGCGTGCCGCGCGCATCGTCATATCAGCGCGCATCAGCGCGCGTAACTTCATCCCCATCAACCTTGCTCGTTCCAGCGCGGATGAGACCCGCAGCGGTCAAAGTAAAAGTAAAGATCGCCCCGGGACAACGGCCGAAGCCGCCCCAGCAATTGACCTCGATCTTGCGCCAACTGCAGTCATAAGTATGGCATAGCCCGTAGACCAATTGCCAATTTATTCGAACCCCGAACGAAGGGCTAATGCATCAACCGCGGGTAAACCCAGGACACGCCGGGACGATATTGCCGAATTACATCGGCCAGGAATCGATCTCTGGACCTCTCGCTAGACGACCGCTCAACTGAGCGGACAAGTGATGCAATTGCTTTGATCCGCGGGTTGGGGCTTGCCCCAACTCGCATTACTCGAATGGGCCGACGCCCAAACGGGTAGGGCGGACCTTTCGTGGTCAGTGCCGGGTATTTTGATGGCAGTGTTTTAGACGGTGATCCAACAGTGTTGGAAATTCCGTCACTGGCCTCTAATTAGTCTTGCGAAGTGCTTCGGCAATTTGCTTGATGAGCGTCGCCTACCCAGGGCTTTCCGTCACTGGATTGCTGCCTAAACGGCCGTCGTAGAGACGCTGCAAGGGTTTCACTGGTGCCAGTCCTGTCCCGGGGGCGGAAAAACAAAGTGATGCACCAGCAGCGGTACAGCTACCCTGTAGCTTCTGGTGTGAATTACAAAATTACAAAATGGCCAGTAATAATCCTCAAATCCACCGCCGGTAAAAGCAGTTTCCAGATGAAGATCAACACAAGCCGCTTTATATGAAGATAAGCCGCGCCCGCATCCCGCACGGGGTTTTACTGGTACCTACTGTGCTCGTGTGAATTGTCAATCTGTAGGTCGCTACCCTAACACATGGCGCTAATCCTTAATTAATACAGGACGAACTATCTATAGTAGGTGACAGGTTGTAGTTCCTACCAGCTGCATGACGTGGCCACTCCCTTCAGCGTGCCGCAGACTCCCTCGGCCACAGAAGTGGGCCAGGCAAGACTTCAGACGACAGGGTCCATAATCTTCGCGACCCACCTGCTGTCCTATCGCTTGGCCCGGCGTGAGCGCCGAGTGGGTGGCAGCAACACAGCGCCGAGCAAAGCACGCATCAAGCCATGGCGGCGGCGAGCCTGAGAGTGGCACCCGCCCCTCATGGAGCTTCAGCAGTCGCCGGGAATATGCAGCGCCGATTTGTCCCAGCTAGCCCTCGTGTAACGGGGCTGACGAAACTGTGCTGCCAACCAAGGTTGGTATGCAAGTGCGAACGACGCTGGGGGTGTATGGTGGAGACAGGCAAAACTCTGTTCTTCACAACATTGTAAGCCCGTGCACCACGCCGAAGCGAGCGCATTCCCGCTGGACTCACGTACATTCTGGTGCCGACCCGCTCGCCCTCTACATGCTGCAGACGCAGGACTCGGGACTTGAGGGCGCAGGCTCTCAAAGGAAGTAGCCTGCAGGGCAATAGCCTCGCGAAGTTGCAGCAACAGCTGGATGCCGCCGTTGCCCGAGAGGACTACGCCGCCGCAGCGGCGATCAGAGACGATCTCAAGTGCGGGCTCAGCCAGAGAGGTTGGCATGGATCCTGGCAGCATGACTTGACCAGTGCATATAACCCCGCCGTCTCCTGTCATGCAGGCAGCTTGAGACGGTGAGCACCCTGGCTGTAGAGGAGGCAAATGCCGCATTCTACCGAGCCTTCATGGACTCCGATGTGGAGGCAAGTTGTTTCCATCTGCAAGCTCCGTATCCTCGCCAGCTGTCTTTCTTTCTCGCCCATGTATCGCCCTGGGACATGAAACAAAATGCGGCGCCATTTTCGTGCCGTGGCGTGCTTGGAATGCCTTTTGTCTCAATGCCCATGTGTGTGTGCAGGCGATGGGCGAGATCTGGGGGCACGGCGACCATGTCCAGTGTGTCCATCCTATGGCGGGGTGCATTGCTGGCAGGGAGGAGGTGACGTCCTCGGCGGTCTAAACATATATCTTCAAATATACCCTGGCAAAAAGCTCTGCCCTGCACAGGATATCAGAGACATGGCCAGGCTCCCACATGGCGGGGGCACACTGACGCTGTCATTGCGGCTGCGGCATGCAGGTGATGGAGAGCTGGAGGATCGTTCTGGCAGGAAGCAGCCTGGACATCATGCTGCAGGACGTGCGCGTGCATGCTTCGGAGAGCTACGGCATGGTCACCTGCCTGGAGGTTATGGATGGGGAGGACAGCCGGGGCAGGCAAGTGCTCGTGGGAGCAAACACCATTGAAGTGCTTCTTCCGCATAGATGTAACACGTGAAAACACTTGATATTTGCGCATCAATGATAAGAGAGCGCACTTTGCTGCTTGCAGGCTCGTTGCCACCAACATTTTTGAAAATCAGGATGGGAAGTGGGTGATTGTCCAGCACCACGCGAGCCCAGCGCCGCGCCCCTGAAGGCCCCGGTGACGGTCCCCCGGCACTGCCCAAAACAAGAGAGCACGCATCGGTTGTGCGCGACGGGTGGCGTGTAGGAGGGAGAATATACGTACCCTTACAGGCTTGCTATGAGTCCAGTTGCCGTGCCTGTGTCACATGTACAGCTCCAGTGCCCAACATCTTACCCCCCCCCCCCTCCTCCCTCTCCTGGAGGTCGTCTAGCCTGAGGACATGAGGTTATCAGAATGGATTCGCATAGTCCAAGCCGCTTGGCAAGCAGGGGTGACATGTAAGGTGCCCTGCAACCTCCAGTAATTGCTTGGAGCGCCAATTGCGCCTAAACCAATGCACCATCACCCGGCAACGCCGCCTTGAGGCGCTTCTTAGCGTAGTGCGCACAGGCTCTGCGGCCTCACATGTCCGGGGAGTTGTAACCCTTGCCGGGTGTGTAGAATCGGCAGTGGTCTACAAACTGCTTCATTCCCTCTGCAGCCTGCGCACAGGTTGCTTTGTCAGTTGAACACACTCGTGCTTTGCATGAAGGAAATGGCCGCAGGACACCACATGACCGCCACATGAACACAACAAATCCGGGCTGCAGCCTTCACAGCGGCGTGAGAACTGGTAGGAAGCGGGTGCTATGGTGAGGTGGCCGCATACCATCTTGTCGCGTGTGAACTTGGTGGGGAGCGTGCGCTGCGGGCGTGTGGAGAGTGTGGGGTCGGGCGTCATGAGCCGCCGCTTGATTGGTTCCTTCACGTGCACGTCCGAGCCGTCTATATGGTGCGCGCGATTGTCCTGGCTGCGGTCAAACGTCCGTATCATGGTATTCCCCCACTCTGCACTGCATGGCGGCTGGAGGGGGGCGCCACCCGGTAGAGTGTCGCGCAAGGAGCCCATATGGAGCCCGCGAGGAGCCCGATGCCGTGTACTTAACTCGTGGTACGACGCGATACGAGAAGAATGAAAGGGTGGGCGAGTATTCTGCGGCAGGCTGCACGCTGGGCACGGTCTCGGCAGGCGTGATATGTCGGCACAGACACTTTTGGGCAGGTCTTCGAGATAAGGGGTATCAGCCAGTGTAGGCGGCGCTGTTTCGCGTGTCCGCGACCGGCTGGTGCGTGAGAGGTGCGCCCGCAACTTGCTGCCCAGGAAGACATGCACGCTGCGTCGTTCCGCGCCGCGCTGGCGGCATGCGCTGGCGGCCGAAAGAACTAGTCGCTATACAACTAGCTACCCTGTACCGTCCTCGTAGCTGCACCGCCAACCCCGTACGGGTACGGGTACCGCCCGTATGATAGACGATAGTTTATTTTCGCCCCCGGGACAGGACTGGCACCAGTGAAACCCTTGCAGCGTCTCGTGTTTTGTGATAGATAGTAATTCGCGCAGCACCATCTATACATCTATACGATTTCAAGTTGAGCCTGGTTTTGCTAGAAAGGTCGCGCAGGCACTTGTTTATATCGTCAAGAGCCGAAATTGGCAGGGAGGTTTACTCAATCAAAGCATGGATGGAAAACGGAGTCGGCGGGGGGGCGCTGTGTGTGACACCGCGAAACTGGTAGATGGCAAGCTCGGTAGTTGCGGGCTGCTTTTATGTCTACTCTGATGTCTACTCGTGCACACGAACGGGCGCAACGACGGGTGAACTGGGAACCCGTAACACTCACCATCACAACATGTAGCCGGAAAAGCCGTAAGGAAATAATAGGGAGGCCCCATGAATAACCCAGTTTAGATCATTTTACGTTGAGACGAGTCTGGTTTTGCCAGGGAAGGTCGAACGAAGATAGCGCCAGATTGATGAAGCAGGGTTAGCACCAAGTCACGAAGGGGGCACCGGAAGGGCCACTGCTGCGGAGTCTTGCTGTTGAACTTGGAAGTGGCGGCGGGGCGCGATGTGGCCGAAGAACCACGGGCCAGGTGAAGGGAGCACGTTGGGGTCGATGTATCCAGAACGATGTCGGAGATGGTTGCCCACTCGCCCCTGTGGCCGATGTGGGACAATGGGACTCCGATGCAGTTTGCAACAGAAGCGGCACCTTTGCGAAGGCTGTGAGAGGTCCATGAAGTCCCGGCAGGGGCGGGGGCAGCGTGCACCGATGAGATGAATGGCCATAGAGAGCTTATCCGACATCGTTGTCCCGACAGCGGCAGCGGCAGTCCACGACTAAGATTGCTGGCTTGCTCGGGATGACTGCCCAGAAGTCACTCTCAGCCAAGGCATCAACATGAACCAAGGGGGGGCAGACTGGACGTTGTCGATAAAATTGATATTGAAATTGAATTACAGCAACGTGCTGACTTGTTGCTCTCCATTGCCCAAGCCGAGTTGCTTGTAGGACCTGTTTTATTCAACCGCTGTGGGAACCCTAGGGATACTACGGATGCATCTGCCGGCCTTCCTTATGTTCGCCCGCGCCCCTCCTCCTTCCATGCCGCTTGGTATCGTCCCCTCCCGCGCCTCCCTTGCCGTAGCGGGGATGTCGTGTATATATGGTGATATTTATAAGCGTGGATGTTAATGATGGGTGTGTGAGGTAGCGCTGCGGGAGGTACTAGGCTTGGACATGGTTGGTTTGAGGGACTGTCGGGATATGCGGAGGAGTGTATGAAGCCATCTAATTGAGTGCCTTTGGAGTTTTCTAGAGAGGCGGGTTGCGGCGGCGGTGGGGGTGGATAGGGGTTTGTCCGGGAGTTACTTCTTGGGGCGGAATTATTAGGGTGTCGGGGATGATGTCTTCAATCGGATACATCCAGCCTTGTTGACGGAGGGCTTCCACCATGGGTTGGTATATTTTGCAGATGAGAGCGCACACGGTGGCGTGATTGAGATCAATGCAATACTTGAATTTGATTCGATTATTTGTATTCTTTGGACTGCTCGAGGGTCGCTGCCGGGATATATAGATTCGGTGGCTGGGTCCCAGTCGAATCCGACGATGCGTATGCCGTCCGGCTTGCGGTGTTTTGGGCGGAGGTGGGGTGGTAGCATGGTATAGATAGGGGAGCATGATGGGTGCTTGGGCGACGCTGGGACCTTCGCTTTCCCCTTCGTGGATCTTTGCCATACGGTTGGGTTTGTTGACGCACGGGACGGTGTGGTTGATTCATGCGGGACGGTGTCGGAGATGAGGGTGTCTCGGTTCGATGGGGATAAGAAGTCGGCGACGGGATTGTTGCCCGCGTCCGTCGATAGTGCGTGCCAGGGTAGTCCGCCGTTCAGGATTTTGCTCTGATTAGGAGTTTATGCGTGATGTTGTATGTGTCGATCTATCTTAAGACCAGCCATTGAGGGGCAGTTGCCTGCCATGTGGCCGTCGCTGAGTTGTTCTCCGCATTTATTACCGCACGTGAAGGACGGCTGGCCTTCAATGCGTCTCATTCGGCATGAGTGTGTTCCTTATATGAATTCCAGCATGTATTCTTTCTGAGGTGGAGATGTCTCAAGTGGTGATGAGGTCCGGCATCGCACCCGTGGTCCGCCGCGCCTGGTCTGTGAGGTGAGAGTGCATGGTATTGTCGGCGGCGCCGCATGCCCCATTATCGGCAGCGTGTTTCCGGAGGGCGGCTTGCAGGTTGTGGGGGGTGGGGGTGGTGGTCGGCGCTCTCTGGCATGGGGCCAGCCACACGTCATCGGGCGGCTCGGGAGTCGCGCCTACTTATACGGTAATGCCTGGCGGAGTTATAGTGCCGTTGGCTACTTCTCCGGCGGTGGTATCGGCTTGTTTGTTGCCTTCGACCCCAATGTGGGCTTTGACTGTTGTCGATGAAGTGGTGCATTATATGGGCGACACGAGGTGCTCCGACAAGGGAAGGATTAGTACGCGTAGGTCATCGACGGGGTCGCGTCGTCATGCACAGCCTTTCTCACGGTGCACCGAACGACAGTAGCATTAGTCGCCTCCAACGGGCTGATGATCTCCGAGTCGTGGCAAAACTCGGCGAACTGAGACAGTTTGCCGGCGTAGCTCCGTAGAGTGTAAGAGATATGAGTGAGCTAGAGAGGATGTTGAGGTCGAGTATGCGCCGCCCCATGTCGTCCGAGCCGCACGCCTCCTATGAACGGGCCCAATGCGAAGCAGGCCAAGGGGCAATAACTTCGGGCTCGCCAATCACGTAAGCAATGCGACATTTGACCGACGGGGTAACAAGAGGCGGGGCCATTTCGGCAAAATATTCGGCTGCGGCCATCAACTTGCCGGCAGTTCAATTGTACTTGTTGGACGGGTTAGTCTTGGCACCAGTACGCATTTGCGGGGCAATGTTCATGTACACAGCCCGCCCCGTCGCGCTCGTAGCGCCCATCTCCCGCGTGACGTACACGCGCGAATGCTGGTCGTTGCGAGCCATTTGTTACCCGTAGAATAACAACCGACAGACGTCGTGATGAAATGGTAGTAAGGGAGACGGGTTGTTGAACCGTCATGTGCATGCGTGCGGATGGTTGAGCCGCACTCGGCGGTGGCTATAGCAAGAAGCGCAACACCGAGGAAGATCTCAATTAAGTTTGTAGGATGGGGGGTCCAATCCGGCCACGGGGCGCAACTACTCATCCCGTCGTTGAGCTGCCAGGGTCCGCCATGCGGTGCTCACCAAAAAGTGACCTCACAAAGCGCCAGCAACTCCGAGGGAAGGCGACCCACGCCATCACTCGTGCTCACCTTCGCGCGGCCACGTCCCCGACCGCCACCGCTTCAGCGTCCACGTCCACGTCCGCGACCTGCGAGCGTCGCCGCTACCCGAGCCGTTGCGGCGGCCTTGGCGAAGCTGGCGATTGTCGCCTCGAAGCCCCGGCGTTAAGTAGCCGAAAACGCAGAGCCCGAATGCTCCGCCGCGGGCTGAGAATGCTGAGCCCGCAGCACGTCCAACACCCCATGGTCACCGTGCACACCCTTAATCTCATTGAGCCTTCGCAGGAAGGCTAGGCGCAACAGAAACGCCTTGTCGATGGCCTCGGCGTGGTTCCGAGCGCGCGCGAGGTAAGGTGTGAAGTCTTAACTAGCAGTTGGTAAGTAAGGTAGCAGCTCGTCGAGAGCCACGAAAATAGAGGTTGTGTGAACCCCAAAACATGTCATCCAAATGTACTCCTCCTAGGTCGGTAATCTTGCTTGAGATAATCGTTCGTCTGTATACGGTAGATCGGTACGCAAGGGGGAACGCCCAAGCACTCGGCTGATCGGCCAAACGTTCTCGTAGCCAGGCTCTGCTCTCTGCAGTAGATGTGGCATCGCGAGGTAGTCGTCCTCGTCCCTCGCGGATTGTGCTCCGACACGGCAGCTCTTGGCTGGCTTTAGTAAGTCTTAGCGCGCTGCGGCTCCCCCGCTGCCTGTCGGTTGTCCCGCGACGCGCTGCCCGTTTCTTGAGCCATGTGCTCCGTCTCCATCGACACCACGTCCACGAGCCGTCAATTGGGCCAACGACGATGTGAGCTCGAGCATGAGTATAGATTGGGCATGCATGTCTACTTGAAGCGACTCGAGCGTCGGCTCGGCAACGGGGTCTTCTCCATATGGCATGGTTATGCACGCGAACGTAATGGTGTTAAGTTACATTCACGGATGGTGAGCCATGGATATGTGGTCTGCAAACAACATGTGACTACCTTCCCGCAACTTGTTTTGGGACAAGTAATTGTCGTGTGTAACACAACTAAAATGGAAGATGAGAGGCTCAACAGCTGTTGTGGCTGCTTTTCTGTCTACTCGCGATGCATACGAACGGGCGAAGCGACGGGTGAACTAGTAACCCGTATCACTTCGCAGCACATGCAGCCGGAAAAGCGGTTAGGAAAGGAGGGAACCCCATATAAACTACTTTAGATCAGTACAATATAAGTTTCATCTGCGTGCGGCCGTAGTCGCGGCGCTGCTAGGTGTTTATTGCTCATAGGAGTGCCTTGAGGGAGTCACGGGTAGGCAGCGGGAGGAGTCAATTGGCGGCGAGCCCGGTCTGACCCGGACAACCGGCTACGGTCCCATGGCTCGCTGCGGCGGAGAGCGGCGTGCGGGCGAGCATGACCGGCATGCCGACCACGGAGCGACGACACACGGAGGAGGGGGGAGGGGGGGGGGGGGGGGGGGAGAGTTGGTGCCCGCCTTTTCCCCTCCACCCCCCTTCGGGGACTCTATCGGGAGGAGCTCGGGTGGACGCGATGGAGGCAGCAGCGGCGGACCGCGGCCGAGGTCAGCGGTTCGCCACAGCCGACGCGGCGAGGCAATCTGCGCCGCGACCTGCGGGATAATTCAGCGATGGCGGCAGGTGGGGCCAAGACGCAGCACGGCGACCGAAAATTGCGCGGTGCCGGCGCATTGCCGATGCACATGAAACCTTTCCATCGGGAGCGGGGCGAGTACGGGTAATGCATTCGTAATTTCGGTAATGCCAAGCAATTAGCGGTAGTCGCGTTTGTACTAGCGACTACCCGTAGATATCCGGAAAATAACACAGCTATTGATCACGTGACGGAAGTAGGAGGTGGGGTTTGGAAACGACGAAAGAGGATGCCCAGAAGCTGCTTGAGCTGTAATTATATGTGTTCCGTACTATGGTTGGAGATGGCAGGCCCTAAGAACAGTTGCATGAGCGGTAGAAAGCAGCATGCTAGCACATCATTGTAATCAATTTCATTTTTTTACAACGTCGGTCGAGGTATCAATACATGGTTAGCAACGCGTCGTTTACGCCATCTTATACATCGCCGGGTTGTACCGCCCGGGGCGCGCACGCCCACGCCTACGCTTTGCTCTACGCACGCAAAGTGGCTTCGAGGCTTCTCTTGTCCTCTCGGCGCCGGGCCGCCCTTCCGCAAACCAAGACTTCTTCCACCTTCGGCTAGTTGGCATGCATGAGCCGACAGCCCACGCTCGCAGTCGTAAACAAACCGCGTGTAGGCCGGGAAAACCAAACTTGCTTGCATGTGAAATGTTCTAAACATCTTCATAGGGCGTCCCACCAATGCTAACCTTCCAAGTGCAACCCAAACGTATGGTATGCTGGTGGATTCGCCCGGCTAAGTTACCGTCCCCCGTTCTAAACATGGCATACACCGCCGTGCGCCTCGCCGCCCACTGCCGCACGCTATCGCGCTATCGCGGATTAGGCCAGACGAGCAACGAGATCGTCGGGCTTCTAGAGCGATATGCAAAAAATAGACCACCGCGGATATGGCGTCTCGATGACGTGTGATATGCGTCTGATGCAGTTTATTACGAGTATGTCATAAAATGACTATAGACGAGTGTCATTATACTGGTAAGATTACGGGGTAAACACAGGGTAATACATGCTAATTACGAGGTGATCCGGGAGTCTAGTGCGTCCGGCACACCCCTTCTCTCGGTGCACCTGCAGAGTACTAGTGTTGTAGGCGTTGACATGCATGTCCCGCACTCGGCAGAATATGCTAGTATGTTCCTTGGCAAAGAACATAAAGATGACCCTCGCTCACCAATCCAAGCGAAGTACCGGACGATAGTGGCAGTGGTCGCCTCCAACGAACTGGTGCTCTCGGAGTCGTGGCACAACTCCGCGAACTGAGACGGCCTGCTGGCGTAGCTCTTGAACGTTTGAGTGGTAAGGGAGCCAGCGAGTAGGTCGAGGGCCCGTTGTCCCAACTCGTATGAACCGAACGCTTTCTACAGCAGACGGGACCGGAGTGAAGCAGCCCAAGGGGTGACAGCTTCGGGCTCGTCAATTACGTAGGTACGATGCTTGGCCGACGGAGTAACAAGGGGCCGGTTCATTTCAGCAAAGTACTTGGCCGTGCCTGTTAGATTGCCGGCGGTTGGGCGGTAGTTGTTGGACGGGTTACTTTGGGCACCATTACGGGTTTGCGGGGCAATGTTCAGGTAGGAGGTCCGCCTCGCGCGCCCGTCGCGCTCGTAGCACCTGTCCCGCGTGTAACGTACACGCGCGGCAAATGGTCGTTGCGAACCAGTTGCAACGCGCAGTGTAACAACCGACGGACGACGCAGTGATGAGATGGTAGTACGGGAGGCAGATTGTTGAGCCGCCATGTGCAGGTGTGCGGATGGTTGAGACGCACTCGTCTGTGGCTGGAAGAAGCGCCGCAAAAAAGAAGGCCTATTGAATTCTGTAGAGTGCTGGGGAGATCTGGTCCGGACACATGGTGATCATCTCGCCGTAGAGCTGCCACCGTTCGTTGTGCGGCGGTTACCGAAAGGTGACCCCGCAAAGCGCCAGAAACTCCGATGAGAGGCGCCCCACCCCGTCATTCGTGCTCATCTATGCGGCTACACCCCGACCTCCACCACGCCCCCGTCCGCGCCCGCGTCCAACGGCCGCTGCCATCACCCGAGCAGTAGCGGTAGCCTTTGCGATGCTGGCGACCGTCGCCTCGAAGACACGACGCTCGTAATCCTTCACCAGGTCCCCCAAGAAACGCAGAGCCCAAGTGCTCAGCGGCAGGCTGAAAATGCTGGGCCCGCAGTACGTCCAGCACACCTTGGTCACCGTGCACACGCTTGATCTCGTTAATAAGCTTCCGCAGGAAGGCTGGACGAAAGCGAAACGCCTGATCGATGGCCTCGGTGTGGTTCCGGGCGCGCGCGAGGTATAGGGGGTGAAGTCTGGATTAGCAGGAAGGAGATAACGTAGCAGCTTGTCGATGGCCACAAAACGAGCAACCATGTGGCCCCCAAAACACGCCATCCTCAGCATTCCTCCTGAGCCGGCAAATGCCGGTCATCCTACTTGAGGTACTCGTTCCTAAGGTCGTTACCCAAAGGGAAAACCCCATGTTCTTGACTGACCGGTCGAACGCCCTCGTAACCAGACTATGCTCGTTGAAGTAGGTATGGCACCGCGAGGTAGTCATCTATCATCCTCGCCACTCGCGGATTTTGTTCCGACACTACGGCCGCTATGGGCTAGCTCTATAACTTAAGTCGGGGCTCTGAGGCTCGTCCCCCGTCGGCAATCCCGCGACGCGCTGCCCGAACCAGAGCAATGTGCTCTGTCTCCATCAACAACACGATCAAGAGCCGCCAATTGGGCCAATGCTGGTGTGAGCTCGCTGAGCAATGTAGACATGGCATGCACTTCCGCGTAGTGTAGCGATTCAAGCGCCGGCTCGGGGAAAGGTTCTTTTCTATCTCACACGGTGACGTAAGGACGTACGGATGGTGAGCCGGGTGTGGTCTTGAAACATCCTATGACATTTCTCGTAACATGTTACGAAAAAGCTAATCGCTGTATGACCGAAACAGTATTGCCGTGTAGTGCGTGTAATTAACGCAACGAAACTGGAAAAAGCTGCTAGGCTTAGCTGTTACGGCTGTTTTTATGTCTACTCGTGCAGCACCCAACATGGCGCAGCGATGGGTGAACTAGTAACCCGTGCCACTTAGCAGAAGCGATAGCCGGAAAAGCGGTGAGGAAAGGAGAAAACCCATTAACTTCACCCCTCTACATGAGTCCGGATTTTGCATTTTCGATCGCAAAGCGCATGCATGGGCGAAGATAACGCCGGCTGCATGTGCATACATGCTAACTACAGTGGGAATAGTTCGGGCAAACGCCTATTGTGCGCTTTATACCCACCCGCGCGACAACACGACCATTTGTGGGCGCCCTTTAAAAACGCGAAATCAGTGCATGATGCGTTGGCGCCAGAAAGTTGTGGGTTGCGCCAACCGTCCAAACCTATGGAAATAGCGGCACTCGTCGCACCAAACTCGGTGGATACGGCCCTTGGCATAAGTTGCACACACTGTGCGTGTAGGCCACTGAAAGCATGTCGCTATATAGGCACGACGTGACACCCCAACGACAAGTTGGTCACTATATATGTGTGTGGGGGGGGGGGGCAGTTTTGGGGTGAAAATGTTGTTGTTTCTGTGGCGAACGCACGTAGGAAAGGCGCTCGATGGCCCCCTTGGCGTAGGGCGATGCTCTACTATGGGGGCGCGTGGTGGAATGCCAGTTGCACCGTTTCGTGGGCGGGGTGGCGCGGTAGGGGCGTGGACTTCAATTAATATGATATTTCTTGAAAAATGCCGTGGAAAATGGCATTTTGGCTGGCTGGTAGATGTGTGTATCGCTAGGAGGCGGCACATGCCAAGTGTTGGTGGTCCGTGGTCATCCACACACATAACGCTCTCGCACAGCCGAGTATGGGGCTTAGACACGCACTGCGCGCAAAGCCACGCGCCCGACATGGGTGGGCACATGAGGCAGTGAGGGGCAGCCTGGATAATCATCTTTGGGGTTTTTTCCGGGGCCCCAAAAAATCGAAATTTTGATTTTGGAAGATTGCTTTCGACGCAAATTTGGACGAGCAATTGCGTGGTATTTTTAAAACAAATTTCTGAGCAAACTCTGAGAAGTTATAACGTTTTAAAGCCAAGGGGGCGTTGCTGAGCGTGGCCGACATTGATGCCATGCCATTATCGCAACGCGCGCGACATGTGCTAGCCATCGCCTCGTCCGACCGCTATCGCTGCTGCGCCCTGCTTCGCGGCAGACTGGTCTCCCTCCATATAATTGACGAAGAGTGACGAGAGGAGGATGACAGGTAGTGGTGCCAGGGTGAGCGTGAAGTGAGGATAGGTTCGGCTAGTGTGTATGGTCGACTGGTATGTGCCCTGATGCGGCGACGTGCGATTGTACGGGCGAGTACGGTGCTATCCGCGGCGCTCCGACCGCCGGAACCGTACGTCGCCATACAACTTATTGTCATTGGCGGGCGCCATCCGAACGTTCTCCAGCGAGACTTGGGGCAGTTTGGGTAACTGCACTGCAACCCCTTTTCGGGAAGTGCTGCAGGCGGCTGTAATGCAGTAGCTTAAATGTAGGCTGCAGTTTCTGCAGCATGCAGTGCAATAGATATACTGCAACCCAACTGTGGTACATACGTACATACACGGGCTGACGGCGTACGCGCGTGCCGCGCGCATCGTCATATCAGCGCGCATCAGCGCGCGTAACTTCATCCCCATCATCCTTGCTCGTTCCGGCGCGGATGAGACCCGCAGCGGTCAAAGTAAAAGTAAAGATCGCCCCGGGACAACGGCCGAAGCCGCCCCGGCAATTGACCTCGATCTTGCGCCAACTGCAGTCATAAGTATGGCATAGCACGTAGACCAATTGCCAATTCGAACCCCGAAGGGCTAATGCATCAACCGCGGGTAAACCCAGGACACGCCGGGACGATATTGCCGAATTACATCGGCCAGGAATCGAACTATGGACCTCTCGCTAGACGACCGCTCAACTGAGCGGACAAGTGATGCGCCAGCAGCGGTACAGGTACCCTGTAGCTTCTGGTGTGAATTACAAAATTACAAAATGGCCAGTAATAATCCTCAAATCCACCGCCAGTAAAAGCAGTTTCCAGATGAAGATCAACACAAGCCGCTCTATATGAAGATAAGCCGCGCCCGCACCCCGCACGGGGTTTTACTGGTACCTACTGTGCTCGTGTGAATTTTCAACCCGTAGGTCGCTACTCTAACACATGGCGCTAATATCCTTAAATACAGGACGAACTATCTATAGGTGACAGGTTGTAATTCCTACCAGCTGCATGACGTGGCCACTCCCTTCAGCGTGCCGCAGACTCCCTCGGCCACAGAAGTGGGCCAGGCAAGACTTCAGACGACAGGGTCCATAACCTTCGCGACCCACCTGCTGTCCTATCGCTTGGCCCGGCGTGAGCGCCGAGTGGGTGGCAGCAACACAGCGCCGAGCAAAGCACGCATCAAGCCATGGCGGCGGCGAGCCTGAGAGTGGCACCCGCCCCTCATGGAGCTTCAGCAGTCGCCGGGAATATGCAGCACCGATTTGTCCCAGCTAGCCCTCGTGTAACGGGGCTGACGAAACTGTGCTGCCAACCAAGGTTGGTATGCAAGTGCGAACGACGCTGGGGGTGTATGGTGGAGACAGGCAAAACTCTGTTCTTCACAACATTGTAAGCCCGTGCACCACGCCGAAGCGAGCGCATTCCCGCTGGACTCACGTACATTCTGGTGCCGACCCGCTCGCCCTCTACATGCTGCAGACGCAGGACTCGGGACTTGAGGGCGCAGGCTCTCAAAGGAAGTAGCCTGCAGGGCAATAGCCTCGCGAAGTTGCAGCAACAGCTGGATGCCGCCGTTGCCCGAGAGGACTACGCCGCCGCAGCGGCGATCAGAGACGATCTCAAGTGCGGGCTCAGCCAGAGAGGTTGGCATGGATCCTGGCAGCATGACTTGACCAGTGCATATAACCCCGCCGTCTCCTGTCATGCAGGCAGCTTGAGACGGTGAGCACCCTGGCTGTAGAGGAGGCAAATGCCGCATTCTACCGAGCCTTCATGGACTCCGATGTGGAGGCAAGTTGTTTCCATCTGCAAGCTCCGTATCCTCGCCAGCTGTCTTTCTTTCTCGCCCATGTATCGCCCTGGGACATGAAACAAAATGCGGCGCCATTTTCGTGCCGTGGCGTGCTTGGAATGCCTTTTGTCTCAATGCCCATGTGTGTGTGCAGGCGATGGGCGAGATCTGGGGGCACGGCGACCATGTCCAGTGTGTCCATCCTATGGCGGGGTGCATTGCTGGCAGGGAGGAGGTGACGTCCTCGGCGGTCTAAGCATATATTTCTTCAAATATACCCTGGCAAAAAGCTCTGCCCTGCACAGGATATCAGAGACATGGCCAGGCTCCCACATGGCGAGGGCAGACTGACGCTGTCATTGCGGCTGCGGCATGCAGGTGATGGAGAGCTGGAGGATCGTTCTGGCAGGAAGCAGCCTGGACATCATGCTGCAGGACGTGCGCGTGCATGCTTCGGAGAGCTACGGCATGGTCACCTGCCTGGAGGTTATGGATGGGGAGGACAGCCGGGGCAGGCAAGTGCTCGTGGGAGCAAACACCATTGAAGTGCTTCTTCCGCATAGATGTAACACGTGAAAACACTTGATATTTGCGCATCATTGATAAGAGAGCGCACTTTGCTGCTTGCAGGCTCGTTGCCACCAACATTTTTGAAAATCAGGATGGGAAGTGGGTGATTGTCCAGCACCACGCGAGCCCAGCGCCGCGCCCCTGAAGGCCCCGGTGACGGTCCCCCGGCACTGCCCAAAACAAGAGAGCACGCATCGGTTGTGCGCGACGGGTGGCTGCGTAGGAGGGAGAATATACGTACCCTTACAGGCTTGCTATGAGTCCAGTTGCCGTGCCTGTGTCACATGTACAGCTCCAGTGCCCAACATCTTACCCCCCCCCCCCCCCCCCTCCTCCCTCTCCTGGAGGTCGTCTAGCCCGAGGACATGAGCTTATCAGAATGGATTCGCATAGTCCAAGCCGCTTGGCAAGCAGGGGTGACATGTAAGGGTGCCATGCAACCTCCAGTAATTGCTTGGAGCGCCAATGCCAATGCATCATCACCCGGCAACGCCGCCTTGAGGCGCTTCTTAGCGCAGTGCGCACAGGCTCTGCGGCCTCACATGTCCGGGGAGTTGTAACCCTTGCCGGGTGTGTAGAATCGGCAGTGATCTACAAACTGCTTCATTCCCTCCGCAGCCTGCGCACAGGTTGCTTTGTCAGTTGAACAAACCCGTGCTTTGCATGAAGGAAATGGCCGCAGGACACCACATGACCGCAACATGCACGCAACAAACCCGGGCTGCAGCCTTCACAGCGGCGTGAGAACTGGTAGGAAGCGGGTGCTATGGTGAGGTGGCCGCATACCATCTTGTCGCGTGTGAACTTGGTGGGGAGCGTGCGCTGCGGGCGTGTGGAGAGTGCGGGGTCGGGCGTCATGAGCCGCGGCTTGATTGGTTCCTTCACGTGCACGTCCGAGCCGTCTATATGGTGCGCGCGATTGTCCTGGCTGCGGTCAAACGTCCGTATCATGGTATTCCCCCACTCTGCACTGCATGGCGGCTGGAGGGGGGCGCCACCCGGTAGAGTGTCGCGCAAGGAGCCCATATGGAGCCCGCGAGGAGCCCGATGCCGTGTGCTTAACTCGTGGTACGACGCGGTACGAGAAGAATGAAAGGGTGGGCGGGTATTCTGCGGCAGGCTGCACGCTGGGCACGGTCTCGGCAGGCGTGATATGTCGGCACAAACACTTTTGGGCAGGTCTTCGAGATAAGGGGTATCAGCCAGTGTAGGCGGCGCTGTTTCGCGTGTCCGCGACCGGCTGGTGCTTGAGAGGTGCGCCCGCAACTTGCTGCCCAGGAAGACATGCACGCTGCGTCGTTCCGCGCCGCGCTGGCGGCATGCGCTGGCGGGCGAAAGAACTAGTCGCTATACAACTACCCTGTACCGTCCTCGTAGCTGCACCGCCCACCCCGTACGGGTACGGGTACCGCCCGTATGATAGACGATAGTTTATTTTCGCCCCCGGGACAGGACTGGCACCAGTGAAACCCTTGCAGCGTCTCGTGTTTTGTGATAGATAGTAATTCGCGCAGCACCATCTATACATCTATACGATTTCAAGTTGAGCCTGGTTTTGCTAGAAAGGTCGCGCAGGCACTTGTTTATATCGTCAAGAGCCGAAATTGGCAGGGAGGTTTACTCAATCAAAGCATGGATGGAAAACGGAGTCGGCGGGGGGGCGCTGTGTGTGACACCGCGAAACTGGTAGATGGCAAGCTCGGTAGTTGCGGGCTGCTTTTATGTCTACTCTGATGTCTACTCGTGCACACGAACGGGCGCAACGACGGGTGAACTGGGAACCCGTAACACTCACCATCACAACATGTAGCCGGAAAAGCCGTAAGGAAATAATAGGGAGGCCCCATGAATAACCCAGTTTAGATCATTTTACGTTGAGACGAGTCTGGTTTTGCCAGGGAAGGTCGAACGAAGATAGCGCCAGATTGATGAAGCAGGGTTAGCACCAAGTCACGAAGGGGGCACCGGAAGGGCCACTGCTGCGGAGTCTTGCTGTTGAACTTGGAAGTGGCGGCGGGGTGCGATGTGGCCGAAGAACCACGGGCCAGGTGAAGGGAGCACGTTGGGGTCGATGTATCCAAAACGATGTCGGAGATGGTTGCCCACTCGCCCCTGTGGCCGATGTGGGACAATGGGACTCCGATGCAGTTTGCAACAGAAGCGGCACCTTTGCGAAGGCTGTGAGAGGTCCATGAAGTCCCGGCAGGGGCGGGGGCAGCGTGCACCGATGAGATGAATGGCCATAGAGAGCTTATCCGACATCGTTGTCCCGACAGCGGCAGCGGCAGTCCACGACTAAGATTGCTGGCTTGCTCGGGATGACTGCCCAGAAGTCAGTCTCAGCCAAGGCATCAACATGAACCAAGGGGGGCAGACTGGACGTTGTCGATAAAATTGATATTGAAATTGAATTACAGCAACGTGCTGACTTGTTGCTCTCCATTGCCCAAGCCGAGTTGCTTGTAGGACCTGTTTTATTCAACCGCTGTGGGAACCCTAGGGATACTACGGATGCATCTGCCGGCCTTCCTTATGTTCGCCCGCGCCCCTCCTCCTTCCATGCCGCTTGGTATTGTCCCCTCCCGCGCCTCCCTTGCCGTAGCGGGGATGTCGTGTATATATGGTGATATTTATAAGCGTGGATGTTAATGATGGGTGTGTGAGGTAGCGCTGCGGGAGGTACTAGGCTTGGACATGGTTGGTTTGAGGGACTGTCGGGATATGCGGAGGAGTGTATGAAGCCATCTAATTGAGTGCCTTTGGAGTTTTCTAGAGAGGCGGGTTGCGGCGGCGGTGGGGGTGGATAGGGGTTTGTCCGGGAGTTACTTCTTGGGGCGGAATTATTAGGGTGTCGGGGATGATGTCTTCAATCGGATACATCCAGCCTTGTTGACGGAGGGCTTCCACCATGGGTTGGTATATTTTGCAGATGAGAGCGCACACGGTGGCGTGATTGAGATCAATGCAATACTTGAATTTGATTCGATTATTTGTATTCTTTTGACTGCTCGAGGGTCGCTGCCGGGATATATAGATTCGGTGGCTGGGTCCCAGTCGAATCCGACGATGCGTATGCCGTCCGGCTTGCGGTGTTTTGGGCGGAGGTGGGGTGGTAGCATGGTATAGATAGGGGAGCATGATGGGTGCTTGGGCGACGCTGGGACCTTCGCTTTCCCCTTCGTGGATCTTTGCCATACGGTTGGGTTTGTTGACGCACGGGACGGTGTGGTTGATTCATGCGGGACGGTGTCGGAGATGAGGGTGTCTCGGTTCGATGGGGATAAGAAGTCGGCGACGGGATTGTTGCCCGCGTCCGTCGATAGTGCGTGCCAGGGTAGTCCGCCGTTCAGGATTTTGCTCTGATTAGGAGTTTATGCGTGATGTTGTGTCGATCTATCTTAAGACCAGCCATTGAGGGGCAGTTGCCTGCCATGTGGCCGTTGCTGAGTTGTTCTCCGCATTTATTACCGCACGTGAAGGACGGCTGGCCTTCAATGCGTCTCATTCGGCATGAGTGTGTTCCTTATATGAATTCCAGCATGTATTCTTTCTGAGGTGGAGATGTCTCAAGTGGTGATGAGGTCCGGCATCGCACCCGTGGTCCGCCGCGCCTGGTCTGTGAGGTGAGAGTGCATGGTATTGTCGGCGGCGCCGCATGCCCCATTATCGGCAGCGTGTTTCCGGAGGGCGGCTTGCAGGTTGTGGGGGGTGGGGGTGGTGGTCGGCGCTCTCTGGCATGGGGCCAGCCACACGTCATCGGGCGGCTCGGGAGTCGCGCCTACTTATACGGTAATGCCTGGCGGAGTTATAGTGCCGTTGGCTACTTCTCCGGCGGTGGTATCGGCTTGTTTGTTGCCTTCGACCCCAATGTGGGCTTTGACTGTTGTCGATGAAGTGGTGCATTATATGGGCGACACGAGGTGCTCCGACAAGGGAAGGATTAGTACGCGTAGGTCATCGACGGGGTCGCGTCGTCATGCACAGCCTTTCTCACGGTGCACCGAACGACAGTAGCATTAGTCGCCTCCAACGGGCTGATGATCTCCGAGTCGTGGCAAAACTCGGCGAACTGAGACAGTTTGCCGGCGTAGCTCCGTAGAGTGTAAGAGATATGAGTGAGCTAGAGAGGATGTTGAGGTCGAGTATGCGCCGCCCCATGTCGTCCGAGCCGCACGCCTCCTATGAACGGGCCCAATGCGAAGCAGGCCAAGGGGCAATAACTTCGGGCTCGCCAATCACGTAAGCAATGCGACATTTGACCGACGGGGTAACAAGAGGCGGGGCCATTTCGGCAAAATATTCGGCTGCGGCCATCAACTTGCCGGCAGTTCAATTGTACTTGTTGGACGGGTTAGTCTTGGCACCAGTACGCATTTGCGGGGCAATGTTCATGTACACAGCCCGCCCCGTCGCGCTCGTAGCGCCCATCTCCCGCGTGACGTACACGCGCGAATGCTGGTCGTTGCGAGCCATTTGTTACCCGTAGAATAACAACCGACAGACGTCGTGATGAAATGGTAGTAAGGGAGACGGGTTGTTGAACCGTCATGTGCATGCGTGCGGATGGTTGAGCCGCACTCGGCGGTGGCTATAGCAAGAAGCGCAACACCGAGGAAGATCTCAATTAAGTTTGTAGGATGGGGGGTCCAATCCGGCCACGGGGCGCAACTACTCATCCCGTCGTTGAGCTGCCAGGGTCCGCCATGCGGTGCTCACCAAAAAGTGACCTCACAAAGCGCCAGCAACTCCGAGGGAAGGCGCCCCACGCCATCACTCGTGCTCACCTTCGCGCGGCCACGTCCCCGACCGCCACCGCTTCAGCGTCCACGTCCACGTCCGCGACCTGCGAGCGTCGCCGCTACCCGAGCCGTTGCGGCGGCCTTGGCGAAGCTGGCGATTGTCGCCTCGAAGCCCCGGCGTTAAGTAGCCGAAAACGCAGAGCCCGAATGCTCCGCCGCGGGCTGAGAATGCTGAGCCCGCAGCACGTCCAACACCCCATGGTCACCGTGCACACCCTTAATCTCATTGAGCCTTCGCAGGAAGGCTAGGCGCAACAGAAACGCCTTGTCGATGGCCTCGGCGTGGTTCCGAGCGCGCGCGAGGTAAGGTGTGAAGTCTTAACTAGCAGTTGGTAAGTAAGGTAGCAGCTCGTCGAGAGCCACGAAAATAGAGGTTGTGTGAACCCCAAAACATGTCATCCAAATGTACTCCTCCTAGGTCGGTAATCTTGCTTGAGATAATCGTTCGTCTGTATACGGTAGATCGGTACGCAAGGGGGAACGCCCAAGCACTCGGCTGATCGGCCAAACGTTCTCGTAGCCAGGCTCTGCTCTCTGCAGTAGATGTGGCATCGCGAGGTAGTCGTCCTCGTCCCTCGCGGATTGTGCTCCGACACGGCAGCTCTTGGCTGGCTTTAGTAAGTCTTAGCGCGCTGCGGCTCCCCCGCTGCCTGTCGGTTGTCCCGCGACGCGCTGCCCGTTTCTTGAGCCATGTGCTCCGTCTCCATCGACACCACGTCCACGAGCCGTCAATTGGGCCAACGACGATGTGAGCTCGAGCATGAGTATAGATTGGGCATGCATGTCTACTTGAAGCGACTCGAGCGTCGGCTCGGCAACGGGGTCTTCTCCATATGGCATGGTTATGCACGCGAACGTAATGGTGTTAAGTTACATTCACGGATGGTGAGCCATGGATATGTGGTCTGCAAACAACATGTGACTACCTTCCCGCAACTTGTTTTGGGACAAGTAATTGTCGTGTGTAACACAACTAAAATGGAAGATGAGAGGCTCAACAGCTGTTGTGGCTGCTTTTCTGTCTACTCGCGATGCATACGAACGGGCGAAGCGACGGGTGAACTAGTAACCCGTATCACTTCGCAGCACATGCAGCCGGAAAAGCGGTTAGGAAAGGAGGGAACCCCATATAAACTACTTTAGATCAGTACAATATAAGTTTCATCTGCGTGCGGCCGTAGTCGCGGCGCTGCTAGGTGTTTATTGCTCATAGGAGTGCCTTGAGGGAGTCACGGGTAGGCAGCGGGAGGAGTCAATTGGCGGCGAGCCCGGTCTGACCCGGACAACCGGCTACGGTCCCATGGCTCGCTGCGGCGGAGAGCGGCGCGCGGGCGAGCATGACCGGCATGCCGACCACGGAGCGACGACACACGGAGGAGGGGGGAGGGGGGGGGGGGGGGGGGGGAGAGTTGGTGCCCGCCTTTTCCCCTCCACCCCCCTTCGGGGACTCTATCGGGAGGAGCTCGGGTGGACGCGATGGAGGCAGCAGCGGCGGACCGCGGCCGAGGTCAGCGGTTCGCCACAGCCGACGCGGCGAGGCAATCTGCGCCGCGACCTGCGGGATAATTCAGCGATGGCGACAGGTGGGGCCAAGACGCAGCACGGCGACCGAAAATTGCGCGGTGCCGGCGCATTGCCGATGCACATGAAACCTTTCCATCGGGGGCGGGGCGAGTACGGGTAATGCATTCGTAATTTCGGTAATGCCAAGCAATTAGCGGTAGTCGCGTTAGTTTTTACTAGCGACTACCCGTAGATATCCGGAAAATAACACAGCTATTGATCACGTGACGGAAGTAGGAGGTGGGGTTTGGAAACGACGAAAGAGGATGCCCAGAAGCTGCTTGAGCTGTAATTATATGTGTTCCGTACTATGGTTGGAGATGACAGGCCCTAAGAACAGTTGCATGAGCGGTAGAAAGCAGCATGCTAGCACATCATTGTAATCAATTTCATTTGTTTACAACGTCGGTCGAGGTATCAATACATGGTTAGCAACGCGTCGTTTACGCCATCTTATACATCGCCGGGTTGTACCGCCCGGGGCGCGCACGCCCACGCCTACGCTTTGCTCTACGCACGCAAAGTGGCTTCGAGGCTTCTCTTGTCCTTTCGGCGCCGGGCCGCCCTTCCGCAAACCAAGACTTCTTCCACCTTCGGCTAGTTGGCATGCATGAGCCGACAGCCCACGCTCGCAGTCGTAAACAAACCGCGTGTAGGCCGGGAAAACCAAACTTGCTTGCATATGAAATGTTCTAAACATCTTCATAGGGCGTCCCACCAATGCTAACCTTCCAAGTGCAACCCAAACGTATGGTATGCTGGTGGATTCGCCCGGCTAAGTTACCGTCCCCCGTTCTAAACATGGCATACACCGCCGTGCGCCTCGCCGCCCACTGCCGCACGCTATCGCGCTATCGCGGATTAGGCCAGACGAGCAACGAGATCGTCGGGCTTCTAGAGCGATATGCAAAAAATAGACCACCGCGGATATGGCGTCTCGATGACGTGTGATATGCGTCTGATGCAGTTTATTACGAGTATGTCATAAAATGACTATAGACGAGTGTCATTATACTGGTAAGATTACGGGGTAAACACAGGGTAATACATGCTAATTACGAGGTGATCCGGGAGTCTAGTGCGTCTGGCACACCCCTTCTCTCGGTGCACCTGCCAGAGTACTAGTGTTGTAGGCGTTGACATGCATGTCCCGCACTCGGCAGAATATGCTAGTATGTTCCTTGGCAAAGAACATAAAGATGACCCTCGCTCACCAATCCAAGCGAAGTACCGGACGATAGTGGCAGTGGTCGCCTCCGACGAACTGGTGCTCTCGGAGTCGTGGCACAACTCCGCGAACTGAGACGGCCTGCTGGCGTAGCTCTTGAACGTTTGAGTGGTAAGGGAGCCAGCGAGTAGGTCGAGGGCCCGTTGTCCCAACTCGTATGAACCGAACGCTTTCTACAGCAGACGGGACCGGAGTGAAGCAGCCCAGGGGGTGACAGCTTCGGGCTCGTCAATTACGTAGGTACGATGCTTGGCCGACGGAGTAACAAGGGGCCGGTTCATTTCAGCAAAGTACTTGGCCGTGCCTGTTAGATTGCCGGCGGTTGGGCGGTAGTTGTTGGACGGGTTAGTTTGGGCACCATTACGGGTTTGCGGGGCAATGTTCAGGTAGGAGGTCCGCCTCGCGCGCCCGTCGCGCTCGTAGCACCTGTCCCGCGTGTAACGTACACGCGCGGCAAATGGTCGTTGCGAACCAGTTGCAACGCGCAGTGTAACAACCGACGGACGACGCAGTGATGAGATGGTAGTACGGGAGGCAGATTGTTGAGCCGCCATGTGCAGGTGTGCGGATGGTTGAGACGCACTCGTCTGTGGCTGGAAGAAGCGCCGCAAAAAAGAAGGCCTAATGAATTCTGTAGAGTGCTGGGGAGATCTGGTCCGGACACATGGTGATCATCTCGCCGTTGAGCTGCCACCGTTCGTTGTGCGGCGGTTACCGAAAGGTGACCCCGCAAAGCGCCAGAAACTCCGATGAGAGGCGCCCCACCCCGTCATTCGTGCTCATCTATGCGGCTACACCCCGACCTCCACCACGCCCCCGTCCGCGCCCGCGTCCAACGGCCGCTGCCATCACCCGAGCAGTAGCGGTAGCCTTTGCGATGCTGGCGACCGTCGCCTCGAAGACACGACGCTCGTAATCCTTCACCAGGTCCCCCAAGAAACGCAGAGCCCAAGTGCTCAGCGGCAGGCTGAAAATGCTGGGCCCGCAGTACGTCCAGCACACCTTGGTCACCGTGCACACGCTTGATCTCGTTAATAAGCTTCCGCAGGAAGGCTGGACGAAAGCGAAACGCCTGATCGATGGCCTCGGTGTGGTTCCGGGCGCGCGCGAGGTATAGGGGGTGAAGTCTGGATTAGCAGGAAGGAGATAACGTAGCAGCTTGTCGATGGCCACAAAACGAGCAACCATGTGGCCCCCAAAACACGCCATCCTCAGCATTCCTCCTGAGCCGGCAAATGCCGGTCATCCTACTTGAGGTACTCGTTCCTAAGGTCGTTACCCAAAGGGAAAACCCCATGTTCTTGACTGACCGGTCGAACGCCCTCGTAACCAGACTATGCTCGTTGAAGTAGGTATGGCACCGCGAGGTAGTCATCTATCATCCTCGCCACTCGCGGATTTTGTTCCGACACTACGGCCGCTATGGGCTAGCTCTATAACTTAAGTCGGGGCTCTGAGGCTCGTCCCCCGTCGGCAATCCCGCGACGCGCTGCCCGAACCAGAGCAATGTGCTCTGTCTCCATCAACAACACGATCAAGAGCCGCCAATTGGGCCAATGCTGGTGTGAGCTCGCTGAGCAATGTAGACATGGCATGCACTTCCGCGTAGTGTAGCGATTCAAGCGCCGGCTCGGGGAAAGGTTCTTTTCTATCTCACACGGTGACGTAAGGACGTACGGATGGTGAGCGGGTGTGGTCTTGAAACATCCTATGACCTTTCTCGTAACATGTTACGAAAAAGCTAATCGCTGTATGACCGAAACAGTTATTGCCGTGTAGTGCGTGTAATTAACGCAACGAAACTGGAAAAAGCTGCTAGGCTTAGCTGTTACGGCTGTTTTTATGTCTACTCGTGCAGCACCCAACATGGCGCAGCGATGGGTGAACGAGTAACCCGTGCCACTTAGCAGAAAGCGATAGCCGGAAAAGCGGTGAGGAAAGAGAAAACCCATTAACTTCACCCCTCTACATGAGTCCGGATTTTGCATTTTCGATCGCAAAGCGCATGCATGGGCGAAGATAACGCCGGCTGCATTGCATACATGCTAACTACAGTGGGAATAGTTCGGGCCAAACGCCTATTGTGCGCTTTATACCCACCCGCGCGACAACATGACCATTTTGTGGGCGCCCTTTTAAAAACGCGAAATCAGTGCATGATGCGTTTGGCGCCAGAAAGTTGTGGGTTGCGCCAACCGTCCAAACCTATGGAAATAGCGGCACTCGTCGCACCAAACTCGGTGGATACGGCCCTTGGCATAAGTTGCACACACTGTGCGTGTAGGCCACTGAAAGCATGTCGCTATATAGGCACGACGTGACACCCCAACGACAAGTTGGTCACTATATATGTGTGTGGGGGGGGGGGGCAGTTTGGGGTGAAAAATGTTGTTGTTCTGTTGGCGGAACGCCGTTAGAAAGGCGCTCGATGGCGCCCCTTGGCGTAGGGCGATGCTCTACTATGGGGGCGCCGTGGTGGGAATGCCAGTTGCACCGTTTCGTGGGCGGGGTGGCGCGGTAGGGGCGTGGACTTCAATTAATATGATATTTCTTGAAAAATGCCGTGGAAAATGGCATTTTGGCTGGCTGGTAGATGTGTGTATCGCTAGGAGGCGGCACATGCCAAGTGTTGGTGGTCCGTGGTCATCCACACACATAACGCTCTCGCACAGCCGAGTATGGGGCTTAGACACGCACTGCGCGCAAAGCCACGCGCCCGACATGGGTGGGCACATGAGGCAGTGAGGGGCAGCCTGGATAATCATCTTTGGGGTTTTTTCCGGGGCCCCAAAAAATCGAAATTTTGATTTTGGAAGATTGCTTTCGACGCAAATTTGGACGAGCAATTGCGTGGTATTTTTAAAACAAATTTCTGAGCAAACTCTGAGAAGTTATAACGTTTTAAAGCCAAGGGGGCGTTGCTGAGCGTGGCCGACATTGATGCCATGCCATTATCGCAACGCGCGCGACATGTGCTAGCCATCGCCTCGTCCGACCGCTATCGCTGCTGCGCCCTGCTTCGCGGCAGACTGGTCTCCCTCCATATAATTGACGAAGAGTGACGAGAGGAGGATGACAGGTAGTGGTGCCAGGGTGAGCGTGAAGTGAGGATAGGTTCGGCTAGTGTGTATGGTCGACTGGTATGTGCCCTGATGCGGCGACGTGCGATTGTACGGGCGAGTACGGTGCTATCCGCGGCGCTCCGACCGCCGGAACCGTACGTCGCCATACAACTTATTGTCATTGGCGGGCGCCATCCGAACGTTCTCCAGCGAGACTTGGGGCAGTTTGGGTAACTGCACTGCAACCCCTTTTCGGGAAGTGCTGCAGGCGGCTGTAATGCAGTAGCTTAAATGTAGGCTGCAGTTTCTGCAGCATGCAGTGCAATAGATATACTGCAACCCAACTGTGGTACATACGTACATACACGGGCTGACGGCGTACGCGCGTGCCGCGCGCATCGTCATATCAGCGCGCATCAGCGCGCGTAACTTCATCCCCATCATCCTTGCTCGTTCCGGCGCGGATGAGACCCGCAGCGGTCAAAGTAAAAGTAAAGATCGCCCCGGGACAACGGCCGAAGCCGCCCCGGCAATTGACCTCGATCTTGCGCCAACTGCAGTCATAAGTATGGCATAGCACGTAGACCAATTGCCAATTCGAACCCCGAAGGGCTAATGCATCAACCGCGGGTAAACCCAGGACACGCCGGGACGATATTGCCGAATTACATCGGCCAGGAATCGAACTATGGACCTCTCGCTAGACGACCGCTCAACTGAGCGGACAAGTGATGCGCCAGCAGCGGTACAGGTACCCTGTAGCTTCTGGTGTGAATTACAAAATTACAAAATGGCCAGTAATAATCCTCAAATCCACCGCCAGTAAAAGCAGTTTCCAGATGAAGATCAACACAAGCCGCTCTATATGAAGATAAGCCGCGCCCGCACCCCGCACGGGGTTTTACTGGTACCTACTGTGCTCGTGTGAATTTTCAACCCGTAGGTCGCTACTCTAACACATGGCGCTAATATCCTTAAATACAGGACGAACTATCTATAGGTGACAGGTTGTAATTCCTACCAGCTGCATGACGTGGCCACTCCCTTCAGCGTGCCGCAGACTCCCTCGGCCACAGAAGTGGGCCAGGCAAGACTTCAGACGACAGGGTCCATAACCTTCGCGACCCACCTGCTGTCCTATCGCTTGGCCCGGCGTGAGCGCCGAGTGGGTGGCAGCAACACAGCGCCGAGCAAAGCACGCATCAAGCCATGGCGGCGGCGAGCCTGAGAGTGGCACCCGCCCCTCATGGAGCTTCAGCAGTCGCCGGGAATATGCAGCACCGATTTGTCCCAGCTAGCCCTCGTGTAACGGGGCTGACGAAACTGTGCTGCCAACCAAGGTTGGTATGCAAGTGCGAACGACGCTGGGGGTGTATGGTGGAGACAGGCAAAACTCTGTTCTTCACAACATTGTAAGCCCGTGCACCACGCCGAAGCGAGCGCATTCCCGCTGGACTCACGTACATTCTGGTGCCGACCCGCTCGCCCTCTACATGCTGCAGACGCAGGACTCGGGACTTGAGGGCGCAGGCTCTCAAAGGAAGTAGCCTGCAGGGCAATAGCCTCGCGAAGTTGCAGCAACAGCTGGATGCCGCCGTTGCCCGAGAGGACTACGCCGCCGCAGCGGCGATCAGAGACGATCTCAAGTGCGGGCTCAGCCAGAGAGGTTGGCATGGATCCTGGCAGCATGACTTGACCAGTGCATATAACCCCGCCGTCTCCTGTCATGCAGGCAGCTTGAGACGGTGAGCACCCTGGCTGTAGAGGAGGCAAATGCCGCATTCTACCGAGCCTTCATGGACTCCGATGTGGAGGCAAGTTGTTTCCATCTGCAAGCTCCGTATCCTCGCCAGCTGTCTTTCTTTCTCGCCCATGTATCGCCCTGGGACATGAAACAAAATGCGGCGCCATTTTCGTGCCGTGGCGTGCTTGGAATGCCTTTTGTCTCAATGCCCATGTGTGTGTGCAGGCGATGGGCGAGATCTGGGGGCACGGCGACCATGTCCAGTGTGTCCATCCTATGGCGGGGTGCATTGCTGGCAGGGAGGAGGTGACGTCCTCGGCGGTCTAAGCATATATTTCTTCAAATATACCCTGGCAAAAAGCTCTGCCCTGCACAGGATATCAGAGACATGGCCAGGCTCCCACATGGCGAGGGCAGACTGACGCTGTTCATTGCGGCTTGCGGCATGCAGGTGATGGAGAGCTGGAGGATCGTTCTGGCAGGAAGCAGCCTGGACATCATGCTGCAGGACGTGCGCGTGCATGCTTCGGAGAGCTACGGCATGGTCACCTGCCTGGAGGTTATGGATGGGGAGGACAGCCGGGGCAGGCAAGTGCTCGTGGGAGCAAACACCATTGAAGTGCTTCTTCCGCATAGATGTAACACGTGAAAACACTTGATATTTGCGCATCATTGATAAGAGAGCGCACTTTGCTGCTTGCAGCTCGTTGCCACCAACATTTTTGAAAATCAGGATGGGAAGTGGGTGATTGTCCAGCACCACGCGAGCCAGCGCCGCGCCCCTGAAGGCCCCGGTGACGGTCCCCCGGCACTGCCCAAAACAAGAGAGCACGCATCGGTTGTGCGCGACGGGTGGCTGCGTAGGAGGGAGAATATACGTACCCTTACAGGCTTGCTATGAGTCCAGTTGCCGTGCCTGTGTCACATGTACAGCTCCAGTGCCCAACATCTTACCCCCCCCCCCTCCTCCCTCTCCTGGAGGTCGTCTAGCCTGAGGACATGAGGTTATCAGAATGGATTCGCATAGTCCAAGCCGCTTGGCAAGCAGGGGTGACATGTAAGGTGCCCTGCAACCTCCAGTAATTGCTTGGAGCGCCAATGCCAATGCATCATCACCCGGCAACGCCGCCTTGAGGCGCTTCTTAGCGAGTGCGCACAGGCTCTGCGGCCTCACATGTCCGGGGAGTTGTAACCCTTGCCGGGTGTGTAGAATCGGCAGTGATCTACAAACTGCTTCATTCCCTCTGCAGCCTGCGCACAGGTTGCTTTGTCAGTTGAACAACCGTGCTTTGCATGAAGGAAATGGCCGCAGGACACCACATGACCGCACATGCACAACAAACCGGGCTGCAGCCTTCACAGCGGCGTGAGAACTGGTAGGTAAGCGGGTGCTATGGTGAGGTGGCCGCATACCATCTTGTCGCGTGTGAACTTGGTGGGGAGGCGTGCGCTGCGGGCGTGTGGAGAGTGCGGGGTCGGGCGTCATGAGCCGCGGCTTGATTGGTTCCTTCACGTGCACGTCCGAGCCGTCTATATGGGTGCGCGCGATTGTCCTGGCTGCGGTCAAACGTCCGTATCATGGTATTCCCCCACTCTGCACTGCATGGCGGCTGGAGGGGGCGCCACCCGGTAGAGTGTCGACGCAAGGAGCCCAATATGGAGCCCGCGAGGAGCCCGATGCCGTGTGCTTAACTCGTGGTACGACGCGGTACGAGAAGAATGAAAGGGTGGGCGGGTATTCTGCGGCAGGCTGCAGCGCTGGGCACGGTCTCGGCAGGGCGTGATATGTCGGCACAAACACTTTTGGGCAGGTCTTCGAGATAAGGGGTATCAGCCAGTGTAGGCGGCGCTGTTTCGGCGTGTCGCGACCGGCTGGTGCTTGAGAGTGCGCCCGCAAACTTGCTGCCACAGGAAGACATGCACGCTGCGTCGTTTCCGCGCCGCGCTGGCGGCATGCGCTGGCGGGCGAAAGAACTAGTCGCTATACAACTACCCTGTACCGTCCTCGTAGCTGCACCGCCCACCCCGTACGGGTACGGGTACCGCCCGTATGATAGACCGATAGTTTATTTTCGCCCCCGGGACAGGACTGGCACCAGTGAAACCCTTGCAGCGTCTCGTGTTTTGTGATAGATAGTAATTCCGCGCAGCACCATCTATACATCTATACGATTTCAAGTTGAGCCTGGTTTTGCTAGAAAGGTCGCGCAGGCACTTGTTATATCGTCAAGAGCCGAAATTGGCAGGGAGGTTTACTCAATCAAAGCATGGATGGAAAACGGAGTCGGCGGGGGGGGGCGCTGTGTGTGACACCGCGAAACTGGTAGATGGCAAGCTCGGTAGTTGCGGGCTGCTTTTATGTCTACTCTGATGTCTACTCGTGCACACGAACGGGCGCAACGACGGGTGAACTGGGAACCCGTAACACTCACCATCCACAACATGTAGCCGGAAAAGCCGTAAGGAAATAATAGGAGGCCCATGAATAAACCAGTTTTAGATCATTTTAACGTTGAGACGAGTCTGGTTTTGCCAGGGAAGGTCGAACGAAGATAGCGCCAGATTGATGAAGCAGGGTTAGCACCAAGTCACGAAGGGGGCACCGGAAGGGCCAACTGCTGCGGAGTCTTGCTGTTGAACTTGGAAGTTGGCGGCGGGGTGCGATGTGGCCGAAGAACCACGGGCCAGGTGAAGGGAGCACGTTGGGGGTCCGATGTATCAAAACGATGTCGGAGATGTTGCCCACCTTCCGCCCTGTGGCCGAAGTGGACAATGGGACCTCCGATGCAGTTGCAACAGAAGCGGCACCTTTGCGTAAGGCCTGTGAGAGGTCCATGAAGTCCCGGCAGGGGCGGGGGCAGCGTGCACCGATGAGATGAATGGCCATAGAGAGCTTATCCGACATCGTTGTCCCCGACAGCGGCAGCGGCAGTCCACGACTAAGATTGCTGGCTTGCTCGGGATGACTGCCCAGAAGTCAGTCTCAGCCAAGGCATCAACATGAACCAAGGGGGGCAGACTGGACGTTGTCGATAAAATTGATATTGAAATTGAATTACAGCAACGTGCTGACTTGTTGCTCTCCATTGCCCAAGCCGAGTTGCTTGTAGGACCTGTTTTATTCAACCGCTGTGGGAACCCTAGGGATACTACGGATGCATCTGCCGGCCTTCCTTATGTTCGCCCGCGCCCCTCCTCCTTCCATGCCGCTTGGTATTGTCCCCTCCGCGCCTCCCTTGCCGTAGCGGGGATGTCGTGTATATATGGTGATATTTATAAGCGTGGATGTTAATGATGGGTGTGTGAGGTAGCGCTGCGGGAGGTACTAGGCTTGGACATGGTTGGTTTGAGGGACTGTCGGGATATGCGGAGGAGTGTATGAAGCCATCTAATTGAGTGCCTTTGGAGTTTTCTAGAGAGGCGGGTTGCGGCGGCGGTGGGGGTGGATAGGGGTTTGTCCGGGAGTTACTTCTTGGGGCGGAATTATTAGGGTGTCGGGGATGATGTCTTCAATCGGATACATCCAGCCTTGTTGACGGAGGGCTTCCACCATGGGTTGGTATATTTTGCAGATGAGAGCGCACACGGTGGCGTGATTGAGATCAATGCAATACTTGAATTTGATTCGATTATTTGTATTCTTTTGACTGCTCGAGGGTCGCTGCCGGGATATATAGATTCGGTGGCTGGGTCCCAGTCGAATCCGACGATGCGTATGCCGTCCGGCTTGCGGTGTTTTGGGCGGAGGTGGGGTGGTAGCATGGTATAGATAGGGGAGCATGATGGGTGCTTGGGCGACGCTGGGACCTTCGCTTTCCCCTTCGTGGATCTTTGCCATACGGTTGGGTTTGTTGACGCACGGGACGGTGTGGTTGATTCATGCGGGACGGTGTCGGAGATGAGGGTGTCTCGGTTCGATGGGGATAAGAAGTCGGCGACGGGATTGTTGCCCGCGTCCGTCGATAGTGCGTGCCAGGGTAGTCCGCCGTTCAGGATTTTGCTCTGATTAGGAGTTTATGCGTGATGTTGTGTCGATCTATCTTAAGACCAGCCATTGAGGGGCAGTTGCCTGCCATGTGGCCGTTGCTGAGTTGTTCTCCGCATTTATTACCGCACGTGAAGGACGGCTGGCCTTCAATGCGTCTCATTCGGCATGAGTGTGTTCCTTATATGAATTCCAGCATGTATTCTTTCTGAGGTGGAGATGTCTCAAGTGGTGATGAGGTCCGGCATCGCACCCGTGGTCCGCCGCGCCTGGTCTGTGAGGTGAGAGTGCATGGTATTGTCGGCGGCGCCGCATGCCCCATTATCGGCAGCGTGTTTCCGGAGGGCGGCTTGCAGGTTGTGGGGGGTGGGGGTGGTGGTCGGCGCTCTCTGGCATGGGGCCAGCCACACGTCATCGGGCGGCTCGGGAGTCGCGCCTACTTATACGGTAATGCCTGGCGGAGTTATAGTGCCGTTGGCTACTTCTCCGGCGGTGGTATCGGCTTGTTTGTTGCCTTCGACCCCAATGTGGGCTTTGACTGTTGTCGATGAAGTGGTGCATTATATGGGCGACACGAGGTGCTCCGACAAGGGAAGGATTAGTACGCGTAGGTCATCGACGGGGTCGCGTCGTCATGCACAGCCTTTCTCACGGTGCACCGAACGACAGTAGCATTAGTCGCCTCCAACGGGCTGATGATCTCCGAGTCGTGGCAAAACTCGGCGAACTGAGACAGTTTGCCGGCGTAGCTCCGTAGAGTGTAAGAGATATGAGTGAGCTAGAGAGGATGTTGAGGTCGAGTATGCGCCGCCCCATGTCGTCCGAGCCGCACGCCTCCTATGAACGGGCCCAATGCGAAGCAGGCCAAGGGGCAATAACTTCGGGCTCGCCAATCACGTAAGCAATGCGACATTTGACCGACGGGGTAACAAGAGGCGGGGCCATTTCGGCAAAATATTCGGCTGCGGCCATCAACTTGCCGGCAGTTCAATTGTACTTGTTGGACGGGTTAGTCTTGGCACCAGTACGCATTTGCGGGGCAATGTTCATGTACACAGCCCGCCCCGTCGCGCTCGTAGCGCCCATCTCCCGCGTGACGTACACGCGCGAATGCTGGTCGTTGCGAGCCATTTGTTACCCGTAGAATAACAACCGACAGACGTCGTGATGAAATGGTAGTAAGGGAGACGGGTTGTTGAACCGTCATGTGCATGCGTGCGGATGGTTGAGCCGCACTCGGCGGTGGCTATAGCAAGAAGCGCAACACCGAGGAAGATCTCAATTAAGTTTGTAGGATGGGGGGTCCAATCCGGCCACGGGGCGCAACTACTCATCCCGTCGTTGAGCTGCCAGGGTCCGCCATGCGGTGCTCACCAAAAAGTGACCTCACAAAGCGCCAGCAACTCCGAGGGAAGGCGCCCCACGCCATCACTCGTGCTCACCTTCGCGCGGCCACGTCCCCGACCGCCACCGCTTCAGCGTCCACGTCCACGTCCGCGACCTGCGAGCGTCGCCGCTACCCGAGCCGTTGCGGCGGCCTTGGCGAAGCTGGCGATTGTCGCCTCGAAGCCCCGGCGTTAAGTAGCCGAAAACGCAGAGCCCGAATGCTCCGCCGCGGGCTGAGAATGCTGAGCCCGCAGCACGTCCAACACCCCATGGTCACCGTGCACACCCTTAATCTCATTGAGCCTTCGCAGGAAGGCTAGGCGCAACAGAAACGCCTTGTCGATGGCCTCGGCGTGGTTCCGAGCGCGCGCGAGGTAAGGTGTGAAGTCTTAACTAGCAGTTGGTAAGTAAGGTAGCAGCTCGTCGAGAGCCACGAAAATAGAGGTTGTGTGAACCCCAAAACATGTCATCCAAATGTACTCCTCCTAGGTCGGTAATCTTGCTTGAGATAATCGTTCGTCTGTATACGGTAGATCGGTACGCAAGGGGGAACGCCCAAGCACTCGGCTGATCGGCCAAACGTTCTCGTAGCCAGGCTCTGCTCTCTGCAGTAGATGTGGCATCGCGAGGTAGTCGTCCTCGTCCCTCGCGGATTGTGCTCCGACACGGCAGCTCTTGGCTGGCTTTAGTAAGTCTTAGCGCGCTGCGGCTCCCCCGCTGCCTGTCGGTTGTCCCGCGACGCGCTGCCCGTTTCTTGAGCCATGTGCTCCGTCTCCATCGACACCACGTCCACGAGCCGTCAATTGGGCCAACGACGATGTGAGCTCGAGCATGAGTATAGATTGGGCATGCATGTCTACTTGAAGCGACTCGAGCGTCGGCTCGGCAACGGGGTCTTCTCCATATGGCATGGTTATGCACGCGAACGTAATGGTGTTAAGTTACATTCACGGATGGTGAGCCATGGATATGTGGTCTGCAAACAACATGTGACTACCTTCCCGCAACTTGTTTTGGGACAAGTAATTGTCGTGTGTAACACAACTAAAATGGAAGATGAGAGGCTCAACAGCTGTTGTGGCTGCTTTTCTGTCTACTCGCGATGCATACGAACGGGCGAAGCGACGGGTGAACTAGTAACCCGTATCACTTCGCAGCACATGCAGCCGGAAAAGCGGTTAGGAAAGGAGGGAACCCCATATAAACTACTTTAGATCAGTACAATATAAGTTTCATCTGCGTGCGGCCGTAGTCGCGGCGCTGCTAGGTGTTTATTGCTCATAGGAGTGCCTTGAGGGAGTCACGGGTAGGCAGCGGGAGGAGTCAATTGGCGGCGAGCCCGGTCTGACCCGGACAACCGGCTACGGTCCCATGGCTCGCTGCGGCGGAGAGCGGCGCGCGGGCGAGCATGACCGGCATGCCGACCACGGAGCGACGACACACGGAGGAGGGGGGAGGGGGGGGGGGGGGGGGGGGGGAGAGTTGGTGCCCGCCTTTTCCCCTCCACCCCCCTTCGGGGACTCTATCGGGAGGAGCTCGGGTGGACGCGATGGAGGCAGCAGCGGCGGACCGCGGCCGAGGTCAGCGGTTCGCCACAGCCGACGCGGCGAGGCAATCTGCGCCGCGACCTGCGGGATAATTCAGCGATGGCGACAGGTGGGGCCAAGACGCAGCACGGCGACCGAAAATTGCGCGGTGCCGGCGCATTGCCGATGCACATGAAACCTTTCCATCGGGGGCGGGGCGAGTACGGGTAATGCATTCGTAATTTCGGTAATGCCAAGCAATTAGCGGTAGTCGCGTTAGTTTTTACTAGCGACTACCCGTAGATATCCGGAAAATAACACAGCTATTGATCACGTGACGGAAGTAGGAGGTGGGGTTTGGAAACGACGAAAGAGGATGCCCAGAAGCTGCTTGAGCTGTAATTATATGTGTTCCGTACTATGGTTGGAGATGACAGGCCCTAAGAACAGTTGCATGAGCGGTAGAAAGCAGCATGCTAGCACATCATTGTAATCAATTTCATTTGTTTACAACGTCGGTCGAGGTATCAATACATGGTTAGCAACGCGTCGTTTACGCCATCTTATACATCGCCGGGTTGTACCGCCCGGGGCGCGCACGCCCACGCCTACGCTTTGCTCTACGCACGCAAAGTGGCTTCGAGGCTTCTCTTGTCCTTTCGGCGCCGGGCCGCCCTTCCGCAAACCAAGACTTCTTCCACCTTCGGCTAGTTGGCATGCATGAGCCGACAGCCCACGCTCGCAGTCGTAAACAAACCGCGTGTAGGCCGGGAAAACCAAACTTGCTTGCATATGAAATGTTCTAAACATCTTCATAGGGCGTCCCACCAATGCTAACCTTCCAAGTGCAACCCAAACGTATGGTATGCTGGTGGATTCGCCCGGCTAAGTTACCGTCCCCCGTTCTAAACATGGCATACACCGCCGTGCGCCTCGCCGCCCACTGCCGCACGCTATCGCGCTATCGCGGATTAGGCCAGACGAGCAACGAGATCGTCGGGCTTCTAGAGCGATATGCAAAAAATAGACCACCGCGGATATGGCGTCTCGATGACGTGTGATATGCGTCTGATGCAGTTTATTACGAGTATGTCATAAAATGACTATAGACGAGTGTCATTATACTGGTAAGATTACGGGGTAAACACAGGGTAATACATGCTAATTACGAGGTGATCCGGGAGTCTAGTGCGTCTGGCACACCCCTTCTCTCGGTGCACCTGCAGAGTACTAGTGTTGTAGGCGTTGACATGCATGTCCCGCACTCGGCAGAATATGCTAGTATGTTCCTTGGCAAAGAACATAAAGATGACCCTCGCTCACCAATCCAAGCGAAGTACCGGACGATAGTGGCAGTGGTCGCCTCCGACGAACTGGTGCTCTCGGAGTCGTGGCACAACTCCGCGAACTGAGACGGCCTGCTGGCGTAGCTCTTGAACGTTTGAGTGGTAAGGGAGCCAGCGAGTAGGTCGAGGGCCCGTTGTCCCAACTCGTATGAACCGAACGCTTTCTACAGCAGACGGGACCGGAGTGAAGCAGCCCAGGGGGTGACAGCTTCGGGCTCGTCAATTACGTAGGTACGATGCTTGGCCGACGGAGTAACAAGGGGCCGGTTCATTTCAGCAAAGTACTTGGCCGTGCCTGTTAGATTGCCGGCGGTTGGGCGGTAGTTGTTGGACGGGTTAGTTTGGGCACCATTACGGGTTTGCGGGGCAATGTTCAGGTAGGAGGTCCGCCTCGCGCGCCCGTCGCGCTCGTAGCACCTGTCCCGCGTGTAACGTACACGCGCGGCAAATGGTCGTTGCGAACCAGTTGCAACGCGCAGTGTAACAACCGACGGACGACGCAGTGATGAGATGGTAGTACGGGAGGCAGATTGTTGAGCCGCCATGTGCAGGTGTGCGGATGGTTGAGACGCACTCGTCTGTGGCTGGAAGAAGCGCCGCAAAAAAGAAGGCCTAATGAATTCTGTAGAGTGCTGGGGAGATCTGGTCCGGACACATGGTGATCATCTCGCCGTTGAGCTGCCACCGTTCGTTGTGCGGCGGTTACCGAAAGGTGACCCCGCAAAGCGCCAGAAACTCCGATGAGAGGCGCCCCACCCCGTCATTCGTGCTCATCTATGCGGCTACACCCCGACCTCCACCACGCCCCCGTCCGCGCCCGCGTCCAACGGCCGCTGCCATCACCCGAGCAGTAGCGGTAGCCTTTGCGATGCTGGCGACCGTCGCCTCGAAGACACGACGCTCGTAATCCTTCACCAGGTCCCCCAAGAAACGCAGAGCCCAAGTGCTCAGCGGCAGGCTGAAAATGCTGGGCCCGCAGTACGTCCAGCACACCTTGGTCACCGTGCACACGCTTGATCTCGTTAATAAGCTTCCGCAGGAAGGCTGGACGAAAGCGAAACGCCTGATCGATGGCCTCGGTGTGGTTCCGGGCGCGCGCGAGGTATAGGGGGTGAAGTCTGGATTAGCAGGAAGGAGATAACGTAGCAGCTTGTCGATGGCCACAAAACGAGCAACCATGTGGCCCCCAAAACACGCCATCCTCAGCATTCCTCCTGAGCCGGCAAATGCCGGTCATCCTACTTGAGGTACTCGTTCCTAAGGTCGTTACCCAAAGGGAAAACCCCATGTTCTTGACTGACCGGTCGAACGCCCTCGTAACCAGACTATGCTCGTTGAAGTAGGTATGGCACCGCGAGGTAGTCATCTATCATCCTCGCCACTCGCGGATTTTGTTCCGACACTACGGCCGCTATGGGCTAGCTCTATAACTTAAGTCGGGGCTCTGAGGCTCGTCCCCCGTCGGCAATCCCGCGACGCGCTGCCCGAACCAGAGCAATGTGCTCTGTCTCCATCAACAACACGATCAAGAGCCGCCAATTGGGCCAATGCTGGTGTGAGCTCGCTGAGCAATGTAGACATGGCATGCACTTCCGCGTAGTGTAGCGATTCAAGCGCCGGCTCGGGGAAAGGTTCTTTTCTATCTCACACGGTGACGTAAGGACGTACGGATGGTGAGCCGGGTGTGGTCTTGAAACATCCTATGACCTTTCTCGTAACATGTTACGAAAAAGCTAATCGCTGTATGACCGAAACAGTATTGCCGTGTAGTGCGTGTAATTAACGCAACGAAACTGGAAAAAGCTGCTAGGCTTAGCTGTTACGGCTGTTTTTATGTCTACTCGTGCAGCACCCAACATGGCGCAGCGATGGGTGAACGAGTAACCCGTGCCACTTAGCAGAAGCGATAGCCGGAAAAGCGGTGAGGAAAGGAGAAAACCCATTAACTTCACCCCTCTACATGAGTCCGGATTTTGCATTTTCGATCGCAAAGCGCATGCATGGGCGAAGATAACGCCGGCTGCATGTGCATACATGCTAACTACAGTGGGAATAGTTCGGGCAAACGCCTATTGTGCGCTTTATACCCACCCGCGCGACAACATGACCATTTGTGGGCGCCCTTTAAAAACGCGAAATCAGTGCATGATGCGTTGGCGCCAGAAAGTTGTGGGTTGCGCCAACCGTCCAAACCTATGGAAATAGCGGCACTCGTCGCACCAAACTCGGTGGATACGGCCCTTGGCATAAGTTGCACACACTGTGCGTGTAGGCCACTGAAAGCATGTCGCTATATAGGCACGACGTGACACCCCAACGACAAGTTGGTCACTATATATGTGTGTGTGGGGGGGGGGGGGCAGTTTTGGGGTGAAAATGTTGTTGTTTCTGTGGCGAACGCACGTAGGAAAGGCGCTCGATGGCCCCCTTGGCGTAGGGCGATGCTCTACTATGGGGGCGCGTGGTGGAATGCCAGTTGCACCGTTTCGTGGGCGGGGTGGCGCGGTAGGGGCGTGGACTTCAATTAATATGATATTCCTTGAAAAATGCCGTGGAAAATGGCATTTTGGCTGGCTGGTAGATGTGTGTATCGCTAGGAGGCGGCACATGCCAAGTGTTGGTGGTCCGTGATCATCCACACACATAACGCTCTCGCACAGCCGAGTATGGGGCTTAGACACGCACTGCGCGCAAAGCCACACGCCCGACATGGGTGGGCACATGAGGCAGTGAGGGGCAGCCTGGATAATCATCTTTGGGGTTTTTTCCGGGCCCCCAAAAAATCGAAATTTTGATTTTGGAAGATTGCTTTCGACGCAAATTTGGACGAGCAATTGCGTGGTATTTTTAAAACAAATTTCTGAGCAAACCCTGAGAAGTTATAACGTTTTAAAGCCAAGGGGGCGTTGCTGAGCGTGGCCGACATTGATGCCATGCCATTATTGCAACGCGACATGTGCTAGCCGCCGCCCACACGGCTGCACCCCAGCCAACCAAATGCACCCGAGCCCCTCGCCAATGTGTTTCCTCACGCGTTCATGGCCATCCCGCCGTTTGGTTGTCTATTCACGCGCGTTGGCGTGGGCGTGATACCGGCCCTTGTTTTGGTGCAATTGCAGGCGACGCCCATCCACGCACCAAGTGCGGCGTGACACCCTGGTCAAAGGTCTTTAAGCTTCGGTTTGAGCCACTCGTCATGCAGGTTTTATAAAACCCTCTGAGATTCCAGGGTTTCATCTCATATACCCTACGTTCAGGTACCCTAGACGTCTGAAGTCTTATTGAGACTGCCGAAAAGGGACCCCAAACTTATGTACAGGGGTGTAGTTTAGATCATACCAGTGCCTCGTCGTGCGCGGGATCGAGGCCGTGTTTAAGCGGCTTACTGTGTTGACACTACTTGATTTCTTTATGATAATAAACGCTTTTATTTGCCCTGCTGGATTTGTTACTGGCCTTTTTGTAATTCACACCAGTGCGTTGCCCTCCGCCAACTCCTCCCGAGCCGGGGCGCCGCCGCCTCGCGCCGCCGCGCCATCGTATGAGGACGCGGTACGTATTACCACAGTAAGTCGTGGTACGAAGACACGCGAGAAAAAAATCATCCGATCATTATTGCGCGACCATCCTTATGCCTGATCATTTTCGATCACAACGACGCGCGTGGGCTGCTACCGTACCTGCTGTACAGTGTTTACTATCATAAATCCTTTTACTGATACTGATTACTACCGGTATCCTGGCACACAGATGGATATGAAAGACATAATTGGTCGCTGAATGGGCAGTCGTGTGACTCATCCGCGCAGCAGAGCCTGGCTGGGCCGAGCGACCGCTCATGCGCTGCAGGCTCGCAGCAGCCCGGCCGACATCCAACTCCACCCCCCCCCCCCCCCCCCCCCCCCCCCCCCCCGTCCCCTTCACCCCCTCCGTGCGCCTTTCACCTGAAGCAGGCGCCTGTATTTCCGCGACCTCTCCATCCGCCCCCTTCCCTCCCCCACCTCATACGATTTCCTGCTCGCCAAACGTGTTTTCGACCACGCGAGCCCCCCAGCGGGTCCTCGTCCGGCACTACGTGTCTCCATACTGCACTTCTTCCACCCCTTGAGTCGAGGCGCACTATGAGCAGCGATGGCACACCGCTCCCAGACGCGGTTACCGCCGCCGTGTCCGAGGAGACGCCTTTGCCTCCTGAGGTCAAGGATGCTGTCATCAAGCAGGTAGGGGCGGGCGGAGGGGGGGGGGGGGGGTTGTCTCCCGCCTGCGTCGTCGCTTATCCACACCCCACCTTGTCCCGTCTGCGAGGTAGCTGACGGGCCTTCCGTCGCCTGTGTACGTCAGGTGGAGTTCTACTTCAGCGATTCAAACCTGCCAACGGATGACTTCCTCATGAAGCACGTGAGGAAGTCGCCGCATGGCTGGGGTATGTGCCGTTCGCCCACACCGCCGCCTGCCTGCCTGCACGGCAAGGAGATGGGGATGGAGGTGGGGGGGGGGGGGGGGGGGGGCAGGTGAGGGCGACCGCTGTTGCGGCAGCTGCCCTGAGTGCATGCTGTCCCATGGCGCGCAGTGAACCTGCACCTCATCGCCAAGTTCAAGCGCATGCGCACGCTGTCCTCCAGCGTGCCCGCCATCGCGGCCGCGCTGGGCGACTCGAAGCAGCTTGTAGTCAGCGCCGATGGCAACGCGGTGAGGCGCAAGACACCGCTGCCCGAAATGGACACTGCTGAGGTGGCGGAGCGCACGGTCATTGCTGAGCATCTCCCACGTGATAAGCAGTCCATTGGTACGGCGTGGCCGCTCCGCCTGCTTTCCGCTCCGGTACCTCGCGGCTCAGTGCCATGTGATGCTCTGGGGGTGATAACAGCGCAGCCATCCATGCCTCCTGCACTCACGCCCCTTGCCCTTGCCCTCCCGCTGCTGCAGAGGCCCTGACGGAGCTGTTCTCCAAATGTGGGACAGTGAATATAGTGCGAGTGTGCCAGCCGGGCCAGGTCAAGTCGCCCGCGCAGATGGAGGATGGGGCGCGGCAGCCCGCGCACAACCAAATCGTGAGCAATCAGATGCACGCGCTGGTTGAGTACGCCACCCCGGAGGAGGCGGCCCTGGCATGCAAGCAGCTGACAGAGGACAGCAGCTGGTTGCCCCCCCCCCCCCCCCCCTTCCTTTCGCGCCCTCCTTTCCAGCTTTCCCTTGTTGCATTCGAACATGACTGCACAAGCATTGACCGGCATGGATTGCCATGTCATGGCTGCCACACATCCATGGCCGGCCCATCCGCGTGTGTGGTGCCACCTTGGCAAACACCACCCACTCGCATGGACCAAGCCACCTTGGTGCCTGTCGTGCAGGCGGGCGGGCCTGAAGGTTCGCCCCCTGGTGCGCGGGAATGGCGGGAAGAACAAGTGGGGCAACTACCACGACCACCAGGACACGGAGCACCCCCACAAGGAGCCTGAGGCCAGCAAGGCGCAGCATGCATCTACGCTCAAGGACGTCCCCGTCAAGAAGGTCCGCCCCCCCCGGCGCCTTTGGGTGCCTCGCACACAGATGGGTAGCTGACATATCTTTTATGTAGTAGTTTTTCACTGTTCGTTGCGAGTATGTCTCTCTCGTGCGATGTATACGAGTATTACCACACGAGACATCATTCATATACTCTGTCCCACACAGAGATGAGTGGCAGAAGTATTGAGAATGTTCCTAACTCTCTTTCCCATTGTATCGCGCGTCTTTCTGGCTTCCCCTTCGGCGGGCACTGACTGTATTTTTAACTGCTCGTGGCTACCCAGGTGGTGGCCAAGCACGGCTCATCCACGCCGGACGCTGTAGGCAGCCCAGTGAAGTCCGACGCCGTGGCCGAGGCACTCGCGCTGGCCCGCAAAGCGACGGCCATCGCCGCGTCCAGCTCCCGCCGCCGCAGCCTGGAGAGCAACGGGAGCGCGGGCAACAGCCGCCGCGGCAGCATGGACCTCGCCAGCATTGACAGCGTGAAGGCCGCGAAGGCCGCCCTCCGCCCGCGCCGCTCCAGCTTGGACCAGCCGCGCCGCTCCAGCCTGGACCAGCCGCGCCGCTCCAGCTTGGAACAGCCGCGCCGCTCCAGCCTGGACACCGGTGATGGGCATCGGAAGCACAGCATGGACACGTGAGATCTCAGCCACGATGGTCCCCTTAGCAATGCCGGGGCCCGCTCAGTGGACTATGACCGGAGGAAGCGGAAAGGGCAGAGGGGGGGAGGGGGGGGGGGGGTTCGATGGTGGGCCTCGTCGGGTCTGCGGCTTGGCCTGACCACTGCTCGGTTTCTCCACAGGAAGCCCAGCCAGGCCGCCGTTAGTGCAGCTGCCGTGACGGACGCGTTTGCGAGCTCCGCCCCGCGCGCGGAGCCGAGCTCGGATCATTACTCCAAGCTGATCGCCAAGCAGCTAGCCGACACCACCTCGGGCGCCATGAGCAGCGCCACCTCGGGTGCGTCGCCCCACCAGCAACCCCCTTCCCCCCCCCCCCCCCCCCCCTCCCCTCTTTGGGCCGATCATGCCGTGCAGCTACTTGGTCGCAGCCTCAAAAGGTGGGAGCCGTGGGCGGTATCTCCATGCCATCTGCTTGGTGAACAAGGTCATGGGACCTCCAGCAATGCTAAAAGCTGAGGATCGACACTAGCAAAGATACGTCTGGTGATGATCTGTCTTGTTTTTAGCTGAGGCGCGATACGGCTGCGCAGTAGGACTGACGGTGCCGTGCCCCTGCAATCGCAGGCGAGAACACCAGCAGCGGCGGCGAAGATGGCGAAGACCGCAAGTCCCGCCGGGCCCGCAGGAAGGACTACGCAACCTGGGCATCTGGTGTCACCGCTGCTGCACACAAGCCGGGCGGGAAGGACCACCACGGGGTGCGCCACAACCCCCCCCCCCCCCCCCCCCCCCCCGCTCTTCCGTTCCAAACATGTTTTTAGTTCATGAATCGTTGCGATGTGCGGATCTGGCAAGCCTGCGCTTGAGGCTGACTATGCTCCCTGAACCTTGCGGCCTGTGCTCTCCAGATCTATCAGCCAGTGATGCCAGACGGTAGCCGTGGATTCTCTCATGGCCGTGGCAAGCCAATGCCCCCGCCTCCAGCGCGCTGAGTGCATGGACTTCAGCTACGGCTGATGGCCTGCGGAGTACATCCCAGAGGACCCGCCAACTTGCTCTCCTCCACCTTGGCGCTGGCAGCGTAGGCAAGAACGGGGAACGGAACATTCCTCCTGGGCATGCCTTCAAGGTCCGTCACCTAGCTAGTACATGAAGGAGCGTGCGGATAAAACAGGGTGGCTCCTTGGGCCGATTTCCACCACTCTCAAGGAACACATTGAGCTCCCGCATCCCAGACAACGAGCACCCTGATGGGATTCAGCCAGCACTGAATTTTGTGGCCCATGTAAGGCAAGTGAGCGGTTGTTAGCCATCAAGTAGTGCCAGGCATGTTGATGCACTTTAGCATTGCAAGGTGAAGCCTGCAGCAAAAGGTTGGTTGCACAGACGCTGCAAGCGTTGATTTACATCATGGGTTTCGCCGAAATCGTGGGAGGCGGAGCAAGAAAAATGCCCACAAGTATCGGCGGTGTCATACGGCTAAGCAGGCGGCAGCAGGTGTTAATGTAAGAAGGCCGCGCTGTCGGAAGGGAAGGATGGCAGTGCCCCCCCAGGGTCATACTGCGTGCCCTATCACTGTGTGCCTTATCTGGTGTGCTCTATCGTGCGAACTAAGACTGCCATTAGAATGTGTGCATGAAAACGGTTCCAGAAGGCCGAAACGAGCTCGGGGAGGGACAGGACTTCCTCAGTTCTGGGTTGCCTTCATGAGCTGGCGGATGATCATACGTGAAGAAACTATCTAGACTTTTTTTGTGAAGGATTTTGTCAGAATCCCTGTAAAGGGCTTCTTCATGGCCTCCTTCATTCGGCTTCCCCACTTGGGCTGCTCCGGCTGCGGCGCCACGCACATGAGCCATGGGTGGCGCAAGGCGTCGGTGGCAGTGAGCCGCGCTTCAGGGTTGACGACTAGCAGACGACAAATGAGGTCCTTGGCCTCTGTAGAAATGGTATCCCACACAGGGAGCTCAAGACTGAAGCGCCCAGCCTTGACCTGGAGGCACAAGAAAGGCAGTGAGCACTCGCCACTCACCGGAGAGTGACTGCAAGTGCACGCGCAGTATCTGGACCAGGGAGTCAGCTGAGAGAGTTAGGGTAGGGCGGAGGACAGGCGCACCTGCGCAAAGAGCTCCGCGTGGGAGTCCCCCTCAAAGGGCGGGTAGCCGGCAAGCAGCATGTAGAGCACAACACCCGCACCCCACATGTCCACTTTCGGGCCGTAGACGGCGGAGTTGCTGCCTGTGACGACCTCTGGCGCGACGTACTGCGGGGATCCGCACACGGTGGTAAGGTATCCGCGGTTGTCGACGTGCTTGGCGAGCCCAAAGTCGCCAATTTTGATGGTGAGGCCCATCGGCCCCGTGTGGCTCAGGAGGATGTTTTCCAATTTGAGGTCTCGGTGCGCGATGTTCCGCGCGTGCATGTGCTGCACGCCCTTCAGCAGCTGGACAAACACGAAGCGTGCCGAGTCCTCGGAGAAGCTCTCCACCCGGTGCAGCGCGGTGAGGAGGTCGCCGCCGCTGACGAGCTCGGTGAAGAGATAGATGTGCTCACCCTGCACAAAGTACTCGATCAGCGACAGCAGGTTCTCGTGCTCCAGGCTGCACAGGATGTCGATTTCCTTGGAGATCTCCTGCGTGGTGAGCGCGTAGTTTGGGTCGGTCGGCGGCGGTAGCTTCATTTTCTTGCACGCAACCTGCTGGCCCGTCAAGAGGTGTGTCGCCTGCAGCACCTCGCTGAACGCGCCCTCGCCCAGTGTCTCGCCCAGGCGGTACACGTCGTGCACGAAACTGTCCTTCCGCAGCCGGCAGCGCGGCGCCCCCCGCTGCGACCCGCCGAGCGAGCCTACTCCCGACGGCCCCGCGTCACCGACGCCAGTGGCGCCGTGCGGAAGATATCTCTCGCCGTACGTGCCGTCGCGCGTGCCATGCCCACCGTGAGGTACCATCGGCCGGAAATGGCCGTGGGGCATCATCGTTGCTTGCTGCCCGTTGCCGCTACTAAGCGCACGGAGAGCTAGTTATCAGCGCGTGCCAGAACCCGACGGCAGAAGCAGCATCGCCGGAAGGCCCCCCGCTGTGATGCCTCTGGATCAAGCAGTGCGGCCTCCGGCCGCAGGAACTCAGGTTGCGCAACCTGGGAGCAATGGGACGTTGCCCTGATGCCGAATTCACGCGTGTGGCGTAATCCTTACTACCACAGCGCAGCCAGTCTCGGTTCGTACTCGTACGCCGCAGGCAGCCAGAATAAGAAGAAGCGCGGCGCGCGGCGGAGCGGCCGAGCAACGCCCACTCGCGAGCCTCTCGCAGGGAGGCAGTTATGGCCAGGCCAGCAAAGATCTCCCCCCCACGTGGACGCGATGAAGTCCGGTCTTGCAAGCTGCCGACAAAGCTGCGCGTCACTTGCAAGTAACGGTGCCCCACCGCGTCCGCCTTCGCTCAACGCGGAGCGCCTTGAAAACGTATACGAAGTCCTGCGGCTCTGGTTCAAACTCCTCTTCTCGCCCCGGAACGTGCTGGTTAATAATATCCCTGGCGGGAGGCAGAAGGCTGGCTGGAAGGTGCGGTTCGTGGATTCGACCAGCCCCTGCGTGCACCAGGGGGACGGATAACTTGGCGCGCTTGCAAAATCTAGCCAGGAAGCCGCCGTGCTGCGGAGCTAAGGCGATGCGGCGGGCCGCACGGATGGCGGGAGAGGTGGCCGCTCTGCAGGATACGGGAGAGCAGTGCGGCTACTAAGTAGGTTCTGCGTCGCACCTCCTGGAATAATACGGTTTGAGATACTCGTGCTGGTACCTGTACGAAGAGTGCCTCTCGATTCCTGTAGCAGTTTCGACACTCGCTATCCTGTCGCGAGTTTCATCCTACAGGTGAGGGTGCCGGTACGAGTTTAGGCGAAGCTTTTAGGCGGCTTGCTGTGTTGATTTTCTAATTCTGGGGAACTGCCCTTTTTGTAATTCACACCAAGACACGACGAGTTTAGGACGGTGCTAGTCACATCCCAGTTTTCAAAGTACAGTAATCCTTACTAAGGTGCCGCCGATGGCTGTCTCGGAGTAGCGACCATAGACTAGTAGAGTAGCTGGCGGCACTACCTGGTACGGTGCTGTACGAGTAGTATGTACGAGTATGTACATGGCGATGCCGACGATGCGTGCATGTCGTAGGTCGGCATATACATATGTATATATATATATGCATATGTAGATTTATATATTTTTAGCATGAGGGCTTTAACATGCGCGCACTAAAAACAGAACTAACGGCAACCATGAAAGGTTGCCAGCAAAAGAGAGACATAAGCCTGAAACCAAGGTCAAGCAAGAGGCCACGGAGCCAAGAACCGCCAAGGGAGAGCCAAGGGAACCACGAAGTCGCCAAGCTGCCAAGAACCAAAGGGACCACCGCCCCGGGGTCATTAGCCGCGGCGGCGAGGACGCTTGCAACCAATGACCCGAGTCATAGCAACACATGCCGACGAGCGACGCGACGAAGGCGCAGGAGCACCATCACGCGCCGCGCGCGCGGCCGCGACCCCACCAAGAACGTTGCATGCATGTGCCATGTTGATGAGCAAGGAGAAACGGCGGCGCCATAATGCAGACAAGAGCTCACTGGCAGATTTTTTGGCCAATGTGTGTGTGGCTAGCTTTCGCGAGCTCCACCAAGAAGGCCTCAGCGTGCGGGGCCAGCGAGCCGAACTCGGAAACGGCGAAAGGAACAAAGCGAAGCATGCCGGCGGCGTTTCGGACACCCTCGTCATACGTTTGGATTTTGTGGCGCTCTGCAGCCCGCAATGCAGTCGTTGGATCCGAGCTTGACACGCCGAGGATAGGGGCAATGGTCGGTGGTATCGATCGACAGCAACCGTGTTCCTGCTGATACCACCATACCCAGAAAGCCCAACATCGGCCGGCCGGCCATCGCTGCCCATCGGAGAAAGAGAAACAAGCACCGACGGGTCCGTGAGACATGTCTGTGTGTCTGTCTGCCTGTCGCCGAGTTTCGGAACGGTTTCGCATAGATTATTACATAGATCAACAATGTATCCGTTGTGGTTTCCGTGATAATTCCGCGCGCGCCAAAATGGCCGTCGCGCTAACATGTACCGGTACGGGTACGGCTACAGGCTACAGGGTGCCAGGTACCGCTTACTACCAGTACGGGTCGCCGGCCGCCCGGCCGCCCGGCCGCCGCCGGTCGGGCCCGGTCGTCGCCGTTCGTCAGGTCTACGGGGCGGGAATGGCGCGAAGCGACGAGCCCGCCGCGTGGACCGGACCAGGACGCCGGACGCCGTCGTTCGTCCGTCGCCGGACGCCGGACGACCGTCGCCCGTCCGCCTCGCTGCCCGTCCGTCGACGGACGCCGGTCCCCGGGTCGGGGGGTCGGCGGACGCGGGGCTGTACAATGTCGTACAATGTACGGGTAGCGACTACTACGATTGATCCTTGTTGCTCTCCGGATTCCACTCCTGCAACGGGTCTACTTGCATGTACACACGGAGACACTATCAAGTGTTTTATATATTGTATGTATATATGACAGACGATGATGCGTTTATAGATATGTATGTCAGCATCAGATGGTAGTAGCGACTAATTCAAGTACTACCTGCGACGACACACATAGCGACCAGTAGCTACGTGTAGCAGCTACGACCCACCGGCCCCACCCACCCAGCGGCCCCGGAGGCGCTGCGGGGCCGTGTGTCGCCATGCCTCACCCGCCGCCCAGATCGCGTAGCTGCCCTCAACCCCCTCCCACGCGACGTCACCGTTATGCCCGGGCTGTGGCGGGTCGCTTGTATCCGGCGGGGCGCCGCGCGATGTCTGCGCCTTCCGCCGATGGTGCGGCAGAACGCGCCGTTGACCCCGGGTCGCCGCCGCCCCCCAGTACATCGTCCAGTATATCAAGCAGCCCCGGCGCATCGCGTGCGGCGGGAGCGTCGCCCGCGGCAACACCGTCCACCGCCAGTGCACCCGACGCCACCCAGCCAAGGCCGAGCCCGCCCGCGACTGCCGTCCCGCCGGCTCCCACGTACGCCCAGGCGGTGAGCCGGTCGTCGAGTCCCGAGCGAGTCCGCGACGGGCGCGGCAGGTACGACCGGCGCGCGCGCTGCCTCGCCTGTGTCGTCGCCTCGCCGCAGTACTTTCAGCAGTATTTCGGGGCCCGGCGCGTCACAGCGCGATCACGATGGCGCTCCGACCGGCCAGGAAGTCTCCGAGCGGCCCCAGCCGCGGCCGCGCGGCGGCAACCGCGGCATAGCGCTCACCGGCCTCGACGCTCTCGCCCGCCTGCATTCCAGGCTACACGACAGCGGGCCGGCGCGGCGGGGCGTAGCACCGGCAGCGGCTTGGACAGTCGCCGACGCGCTTTCAGTCGCTGGCGTCGCCGCGGGCGCCGCGTGGGCGCCGAGGATTGACGCCGCAGCCAGGTCGCTCCAGCCCGCCCGCGTCAGGCACCACCCGGCCGATGTGCTGGCTTTCACCGAGGTCGCCGCCGCGTGGCTAGCCAAGGCGCGCGCCGTGTTGGCCGAGCGGCACCGCCGTCGGGGGGCGCGCCGCGCCGGTGGAGCTGGACAATCGTCGGTGCTGCCGTCGCCCGCACTGCCGTCCGTCGCTGCGTTCCGGGGCGTCGCAGCGCCCCCGGTTGTTGCCCCCACGCCGCCAGAGGTGGGTGCACCGGCCGGCCACCCCGGTAGCCAGGCCTCACGGGCTCGGTATCCGCCCCCCCCTACTCGCCCATCTCCAGCCGGCGACGGGGTGGGGTGGGGCGCGGTGGACCACCTCTCCGACGTGGACATGGTGCACATGCCGGCGGAGATGTCCATGGAGACGGCGGTGCCGATTGACTTTCAAGAAGCGTGGGCAGAGGCACAACGCTGCGTGAATGAGCGGGTGGTGGCGGCGATGGAGGCCAATGACCCCGTGGTGTTGGATAGGGCGCTTAAGTGGAAGTACCTGTTGCCACAATTGTTGCTTAGGGCCCCGAGCCGAGGCGGACGGCGGCGGCTGCAAGCCTTGGCGTGGCGCTTCCGCGCTTTCGCGGAGAGGCGCATGACCGAACTCGTGCGCTCATGGGACGACGCGCGCACTGAGGCGTTCTACGCCGGACATGCCCGCCAGCGTCGGACGGACGCCGATCTCTTTGCGGCGCTGCTCGTGGGCACCGCAGACACCGTTGTGGCGTTGGTGGAGGACGGAGAGCTCTCCCGAGCGGCGGGCCGACTATCTTCTAAGGGTATGGGCGACTTGTCCGATCCTGCTATCCTCGCCCAGCTGCGCGACAAGCACCCGTCCCGTAGCCACCCGATCCCAGACGCCGCGTATGCCATTCCGGTGGACGAGGCCGCCCTGACGGTGGACATGCGCGTGCCGTACCAGCAACTCAAGCAGCACGTGGCGGCGGGGCCCTCAGGCATGCGCAACGAGTATCTCCGCTGCTTGGTGGGCGAATACGCCCCGGCGTCCGGGCCCGCGGCAGTCCGCGCCATGTCGGAGGTTGCCTCCATGTACCTCCAAGGCCGCCTGCCCGGGTGGTTCAACCGGCTCTTCGCCTCTGCTAGGCTCGTGGCACCTGTCAAGAAGCTAGGCGAGGGGAGGGCCCCGGACGTGCGGCCTGTGGCAGTCGGGGAGGCGGAGCGGCGCGCAGCGGAGCGGGCAGTGGTTGACAACATGAAGGAGGCATACGTGTCGGTGCTCGCTCCATCTCAGCTCGGCGTTGGCATTCCCGCGGGCGACTCTGTGCTCATCCACGGCGTCCGGCTCATCGCCGAGAAGCTTGGCCCACGTGCCGTCATCGTCCACACAGACCTTCGCAACGCTTACAACGAAGCATGGCGCCGCACCATCATCCAGCGCCACATCGATTGCTCTCCACTACACCCTGTCATCCCCGCGCTCCTAGCCTCCCTCTCCACGGACTCGTATCTGGTCGTGGACGACCGGTCCGCCCCTCTGCGGTCGGAGGACGGCGTGCAACAGGGCGCACCTTTGGCCACGACTTCCTTTTGCGTCGCGATTCACCCCGAGGTGCAGCAGTGTGATACCACGTTGGAGGTCAATGACGGGGCGGCGCGCTTCAACGCCGACGATGGAATTTTGGTGGGCCTTCCGGAGCACGTTTGGCCGGCTCTTCACGCCTTCCGCACGTCCATCAAGGCGTCCGTGGGGCTTGAGGTGCGCTTCGACAAGATGCAGGCGTACAGCGCAGACATGGAGGCGGCGCGGCGTGAGGCTCCGGCCGACATCGAGTGGCCAGAGCTAGATGGCCATCACGGCATCGCGGTCCTCAACGTGCCGCTCGGATCGCCAGAGTATGTGCAGGCGTACATGCGCGGCAAGGCGGAGGAGCTACGAGAGGAGGTGGACGCTAGCCTGAGCAAGCTTCTGTCTGCCACGCCCAGCCGTCGGTACACCCACGCCTTGCATCACCACGCATGGGCCCTGCTCAAGCATTGCATGCAACACAAGGCGGGGTATTGGCTCCGCAATTGTCTTCCGTCCGAGGTGGAGGCCTTTGCGGAGGCGGTGGATGCCACCATCCTCGCGGCGGTCGAACGGGTGCTAGGGGTCTCTTTTGATCCCTCCACGTACGGCACCGACACCAATCCGGTGGTCACCGATTTCTTGGCGGAGCTTTTGCACGACCCCGACCCCATGGCAGCGGAGGTGGCTACCTTGAGCGAGGATGCAGTGGCCAGGGCGCGCAGCAGGCTTCACCTCCCCACTCGATTGAAGGGAGCTGGCATCCGCCGCATGGCTACCGTTCGTGATGCCGCCTTCATCGGCTGCATGAACGCCATCCTCCCAAGGTTCCTGACTAGGAACTCCGGCACCAACACCCCCACCCCTGGTTTCTTCGACCCACAGCTCGGGTCCGTACTTGGCCGAGGCAGCTTCAACGCAAATTCTTCCGCCCGCCAGTATGACCACTTCCTCAACGATGCTCATGGGTCGGACAGCTACGCCGCGGAGATGCGCGAGGCGTGGGGCCGCCTCCAAGCGGCTACTGCTGGCCATCTCGGCGACGCAGATGCACGCCAGATGGAGCGGGAAGTGGAGGCTGCGTCGGGCTCGCAAAAGGAGCTGACGGCATTTCTAGACCAGGCCAACAACTCCCGGCTTCGAATTGAGGTGTGCGCTCTCCCTGCCACATGTAGGGAACGGATCTTGTTCAACCAGCTCGACGCGGCGTCAGGCATGTGGACAGTGGCCATCCCCACCGCGCGGACAGCCATGACTCCGCATGAGCTGCGAGAGGTCGCTGCCGGGTACTTCTTTCTGCCTAGCCCGTGCTTGGCCCCGGTGGTTGGGTGCCAGATTATTCTGCCCTCGACGGAGCACAACCCCGTCATTGTTGATCTATACGGCGACGCGCTCATGAACCTCCCGGCGCCTGGAGACGCTCACTGGCGTGTACAGCACGACGCTATCGCAGATGCCTTCCGCGATCACTGTGTTCACGACCTAGGTATCGCGGTACGGCGGGAGGTGGATGACTTGTTCCAGCAGGCAGTGCCTCTCGGCAACACCGTACCCCGGGATGAACTCAAGGACCTAGTGCCGGACGCAGAGCTCTCCCTTCCGGCGTTCAACGTCGTGACCGGGAGCTATGATCCCCGGAGCTTGAAGTCCACGCTGCTAGAGTTCAAGACTATGCGGTACGGGGTCAAGTACACTTCAGTGCCCCGGGCCACAGCTGTGGATCGGTTTGAGCGCTCCCTGTTGGGCGACATACAACGGGGGTTGGCTGCGCGGGACGCGGCGTGGCACAACACGGAGCCCGGACAGAAGGGTCCTCTTCGAGACATCCTGGATATGTCGGAGTACACGGGCATGGTCTTCGGCACAGTGGGTGAGGTGAGCAAGGGGGTGCACCGCACAGTGCGTGGTATCGCATGCTTGGCTGCGGACCGGGGTGCCCTCTCATCGCGGGGCACTCGGTGCATCACCCGGGCTCACCAGGAGGCCTTGCTCGCAAGAGATTTCCTCGGGGTCCTGAGCTTGGTGGCCGCTCGAGAGCGTGCTCGCTGCCTCATCAGACGGCGCAGATTCGTCTCCCATCCCGTTGCTGAAGCTGCACAGCACGTCCGAGGATCACCTACACACACACGTGCTCGCGTGGCCCGGACTCTGAACCGTGTGCGCATCACTCATCCATCCCGCCTTATGCGGGATGCGGGCCGCTTTTAGGCGGCTTGCTGTGTTGATTTTCTAATTCTGGGGAACTGCCCTTTTTGTAATTCACACCAGCAGCTACGACCCGTCGCTTGTTTCTACCAGTACGAGCGGTGATGTGTATTAATTTATATTGCTTTTGGCTGTGGCGGACTTGTTTTGTTTTTTTTCGGATTTGGCGGAAAAATACTGAGGATTCTTAGGCCTGTATGACACGGGACATGCTCTACCGGTAGACCGCGTTCTACCGCCGTAATTTCTACACGCACAGCGCGCCACGTCACAAAAAGCAAATGGCGACTAGCCAATCACCATGTAGTATTTTCACTTTTTCAGTTTCTTTTTGAGCCCTCAGACCGGTATGACACGGGAACAGCTCTACCGGTCAAACTAGCCGCTACCGCCCTACCGAGCATCGCAGGACCAGCCTCACTTGCTGGTCGGTCTCCTGGGCTCAAGCAAGTCGGTTGAGCGCTGTCTACCCGCGACATGAGATCCAGATGGAGACGGGTCAGCGAGGCCAGCGGGGCGATGCCCTTCCTGTCGAAACACGCTAGGAGGCGGCGCCCCGCTGGGCGCATCGGATGGCGAGACGTGCCGCTGGGACAACGGCATGGCGCCCGGCGCCCACGGCGCCCGAAAGGGATCCAGACACCTTGACTGGCCGCTTGACCGGCCGCCCGTGGCGCCTTGCGGGGCGAGTCCGGACGCGCAGCCATGGCCGTGAGGCGTGGAATCTGTGTACCGCCCGCGCGAAGTTTCGGTGGGACTACAGGGAGCGGCGGGGGAGGCAGGGGTAGCGCGATGAAGGTGGATTCGCCAGCGACTGGGTGCCGCGTTCAAAATAGAGCGGTAGAGCGGTAGAGCGGTAGAGCAGGGGGTGGCATCGGTAGCTACCGATGCCACCCTTCCGCCGAAATGCTAGACCGGTCTACCGCTCTAGGGGTGACCGCTCTACGGCCGAATTGCACTTTTTGCGACGTGGCGCGCTGTGCGTGTAGAAATTACGGCGGTAGAGCGGTCTACCGGTAGAGCACGTTCCGTGTCATACAGGCCTTAAATTTTCACACGAGTACTCCCGTACCGCGTGGCCCGGACGGAATAGTAACCGGCGCGCATCACGCACTAGGTCGCACCGAGTTGGAGATACCCGTACTCGCACCTGTGGTGGCGGTCTGCCGAGTAAAATACATAGCGAGAGTCGCAAATATCGGCGAGGCGTGAACCGCTCAAGCAACTACTGCTGCTGATGGCACAGTGCAATATAAAGGATTACTTTTTCAGAGAAGTACCGGGAAGGATTTATTTTGACAGTATTTTCGTATTTTTAATCATGCGAGTATTTTAAAACAACACTTGCAAACTACCTACACCTTCCTGTATATATCATGCGGTGCCGATGACGATGAAGGATTTACAAGTAGACCCGTATTCATTTTGCGACTACATACGGATTATTGTTCGCCAAGTCGCAATACAGTATCGGGACTTCGTGAGTATCTCGGTTCGAGTACTCGTATGTAAAGCGCCTACCCGTACAGGTACTCGTGTGAATTACAAAAAGATCGGCAACAAATCTACCGGTAGTAAAAGCAGTACCGTAGTCCTATTAACCAGGGTTGTGCTGCCTGCAGTTCAGGGCCTGCAGTTCAGGGTACTTCAGCCTGAAATCTCAACTTCAGCTGAATTCAGTTCAGCCTGAATATTCCCGGAAATTGCCTGAAAATACCGCCATTACCTGAAGTCCCTCTGCTAGAAATACAGTTACGAGTTTTTAAGTGTGGGGCCCGGCTGTATAACACGATGGGGTATATATATATGTCCAGGCGTCCTATGCGTCAAACCCGTTGCCACAGTACGGTGTGGGTGTCCCCGCGGGGGTTGTGGCCGGGTTGCACATTATGATACAATTACGCACCCGAGTATTTCCCACTGCCCGCCGATTGGCCCGGATTCATGCCATGCCTGAGCGGTTCCTTGAACACTGCCCTGCATGTGGCGGAGGTGAATCTGAGACTATCGAACATATGTTGGTGGAGTGCCCGCGGTGGGGGTATCACCGTCATAATTTTGGGTTGCTAGTTCCGGAGTTCAGGGATTTTATTAGTAGTCAGGTTATTGCGTCAACACCTGAGGACTTAACTGCCTTTATTTTGGGCGGGGTCCCCCCCTCCCTTCACGGCGCCCTGGATTTTACTGGGAATGGTAAATTTTTCCAGCTATGGCGTCGGGCCCTCCCTCACATTGCCTTTTTTGTTGCACATGTATCGCACTCCCGAAATGCTTTGCTCCGCGGGTTGGGGCTTGCCCCAACTCGCATTACTCGAATGGGCCGACGCCCAAACGGGCAGGGCGGACCTTTCGTGGTCAGTGCCGGGTATTTTGATGGCAGTGTTTTAGACGGTGATCCAACAGTGTTGGAAATTCCGTCACTTGCCTCCAATTAGTCTTGCAGAATGCTTCGGCAATTTGCTTGATGACTTTAACGGAGCGTCGCCTACCCAGGGCTTTCCGTAACTGGATTGCTGCCTAAACGGCCGTCGTAGAGACGCTGCAAGGGTTTCACTGGCGCCAATCCTGTCCCCGGGGGCGAAAAAAAAAAACACGATGGACCTGTCGCTACCGTACCTGTGAATGGTCCTCATTCGAAGATGTTGTCCCCTGACGCCCTGACGCCCACTAACTAGGGTGTCCTACGTGGCGTTGCTGCGTATATGCCCCACATGTGTGGCGGATAGTATGGAATAGTCCACTATCAGTATATAACCTAGGTCTGACCCGATCATTGGTGTAGCTGATGGGAGTTTATATTACTATAATTTTTTTTAAGTAATGAATTAATTAATAGTATTTTTACAATTAATAATTAATACCCCCCCCCCCCCCGCAATTTAAAATTTAGGGATGACGATGAATGCGGAGTGTTATTTTGCTGCAGTGCGCAGAATGCATCGTGAAGGAGCTTGCAAAATCACATTAGAGTTGACAAGGGTGGTCGGGAATGGTTTCATCGAGCAGCAGTTCTAGATGGGTAGCATCTCATCATCACTCTAAGTAATCAAGGCAATGGCGTCATCGATTGGGGGTGCTGGGGGGATGCGCCCTGCTCAGCGAGCTTGTCAGCATACATCAGCCTCAATGGCATCTACCACAATAGAGCATCCTCGACCATGTTCAACAAATCATGATCATAGTTCTCAAGTGGGCGCAGATTGACATAGCAGAACAAACGCTTGACGGCATATTGTCAGCATGCTTACGAGAAGTATGTACGGCGGCCTTTGCTTTGGTGGCCACTCGCTTATATGAACAGAGTTAATGCGCTCCACATCATATGGCAAGAAGCTATGGGGGAGCAAGAGAGCACACGGAGAGCAATAATCATCTCCTTCAGATGAGTGGAGCACTTCAATCATGTAGTTGGTCCACCACAGAAGAGGGCATTCCGCCGCCTGACACTTCATGATTGCCTTTTGAGTGCCCATGAGCTCACATCCGCCATTCTTGTTCTTCAGCCATGCATCGTCTAGGCGAGCAGATACCTTTCGTTGGCATGATTAGTCGCCTCCTGTCGAGCAACGTGATAAACGCCAACGCCAGCCAGGTAGTTGTTGAAGTCCTTGACCGTTGCATTATATCCAACTAACTCCGCTCACGAGCAATATAATACTTGCCAAAGATGGTCTGCATGTGCCGCTCGCGAGATGGGGCCTCCAGAATGCCCCGAGGTTGTTGGGCTTCCGCCCCCGCTTGCTGCCTACAATCATGGCGAGTGCGAGTCGGGTGACAGTTGCGGGGGCGCAATGAGCGAAGTGACGACTGACGAACGATACTCGGGTGGGCGGGATGGAACTCATAGCGCGATGGCTGTACTTAGTGAGCCCTTCTTGGCCGCCTGCCCGCCGATTGCACGTCGATTTGCAGGCCGCCGCACCAATAAGACGCTGACTCGTCGCGAGAAAAGTCGCCATGGTCGCATATTCGCGACGTTGCGACAGGTATTTGTAGTTTCTGAAGCCTCTCGGCGGTGCGGAAGGCGGTCGAAACACTGTGCGACCCTCTAGGTGCTTGTCCGCCGCTTGCTGCGGCTCCAGGCGCGCCGCAGGCCCGACTAAACTATTATAATTTACCAGTAAATTACCGGGAACATTAATCAATAGTATTTTACTAGTAATCAATACCCCTAAAACAAAAAAATTCCGGTAACTATCCTATCAGCTACCTATAATTATTGGCAACGTATGTACACTCGTCGAAACGGGGTCCGCTTAACCGCGCTTAACGACTACCAGGCGCGAGTAGTCGCATGTATATATCGCGCCTAACGTTAGGCGTCACAATACTTTAAACTTGGCTGTAAGGATGAGTACGGCAGCGGAGCCCTGCATCAAAGTACTATAGCGAGTAGCGGGTACTCGGTAGTCACGAGTGCACAAAGTACGAGACGAGTACACGAGTCACTGTACTTTACGGGAATCGCCGCCCTTCATATATGCTATTAGGCGCGCGCCTCCTCACGAGTACGCGCGGAAGATACCCGCGTGATGACGAGTGATGATGACGAGCAGGCGGGGCAGTAGGGTACTGGTCGATACACAACAAAGGCTGCAAAAATGCATTACACGGTAGTCACGGTTGGTTTTGTGATTTAATAAAGGTGAGGTGCCAGGCTGGATCAGCGGCCAATGAGCGTCGAGCTTCGGGGTGTGGTTAAGCGGACATGGGCGCGCCTACTCCTAGCTGGCAAATTTAACGTCAAGGCACCGGACATTTTCAGATTTATGGCGGAGGGGTCGGCAACTGCATAAAGTATTAGGGAAATACTAGAAATTTAATTACAATGGGTCTACTACCGCCCCCGGCCCGTGCCCGCCCCCCCTGGCCTGCGGCCGGCTGGCTCCGCTGCCGCCGGCCTCTTCCTGGCGCCGGTACGTGGTGTTATGCCCGCTGTCGGCTCGGGTGCTGACTGCCCCTTGTTGCCCGCAGATACTTCTGCGGGCATGCTATTCATGGCAGTTGCTGCCATCTGCTGCGCCCCGCGGCTAGGGAGCTTGTTTGACGGGGCTGGCATAATGCCGCCGCGCGCTCCCGTTGCGCTTGCTTCCTTTGGCGTCCAGCCTGCACCCTCGCAGTAGCGTCCTGAAGCGCCGGGGATCTAGCCGCACGGGGAACATGAGCTCGTCGAGCGAGCGGGGGAGGGGGGCTGTAGCCGGTAGACAGGTCTTGCACCGGAGCGCCGTTCTGGTCGATTCCGGACTGCGGTAGTGATGAAAGAAAAAACACTTAGTCGCCGACACTCGCTCGGGCAGCGACTACATCAGCAGCTAGCTACACGATGAGCAGGTAAACCGGCCGGCAAGCGCACCTTTGCACTAGGGATGCAAAGAACCCTTGCTGCATGCGTCGGCTTCATCGATTTAAGCAAGGCAGCTTGCTCCTCCTCCACGGTCAAGTAGGGTGGGCAGACGGGCCGTTCAGCTTGACCAGTCAAAAACGCTCGACGTGTCATCGGCGCTGACTGTCGTGAGGTAGTAGCGCAGGGGCGGGCCGCGCGGGACAGGCGGGGGCTCGCGTGCTCCTCTCGGCAGCATGATATCTTCCCACGACGCGTCATCCGTCCCGGCAGCGGCATGGAAGGTGCTGACGGAGGCCATGGTGGCACGGGGGGCGAGCAGGACGATCTGCTCTTCATGCGAAGCGGTCAGCATAAATAGGCGAAGAGGAAGTGCCGAAGAGCAAAAGTACGCGCGCGGCTGGTGGCTCATCACGTTCTTTATATCATTGCATCAGTCTCGAGTAGTAATGGTACCTCGGTACCCGGGGCGTCACAATAACATTATCAATGACCCTACGATGCATCTGCTGTTGTATGTAATGCACAACGCGTTTCACATTAATCTTATTGCTGAACAGATTACATGCATATCAACATACATACCACAAATGACATTAAATTCACAAAAGTACAGATGAGTATAACGGCAAAGACAAATGCAAACTTTTGTGTCAACATCGGTTGACAATACTTGCTCGCGACGATGCTCGCGACGATACTGTAGTACACCGCGACATCCATGCGTAACGTTGACCCATGTTGTCAGTATCAAAAAAAAATGCTGTGAGTGTGTCAGGAAAATTAGTGAAGCAGGCATGTGCAGCATAATGCAGATTGGCCATGTTTCGTAAGATAGTATTGCTTAACATTACATTTGGTAACCCCAGACCCAACCGACGCCTATATGTATCATGCGCCTGCCATACTACGCAACTGCTCCCGCAACATATGGACATGCTCAATTCACACACGCCACGGTTGCTGCGTATATGCTACTACTGCATGGCATCAACACCGCCATCATCCTCATCGAGGGCGGCGATGTCGTAGGCATGGGAGTGCTTCAAGTAGGAGCACCACCCGTGCCGGGCTGCACTATCAGCATCCGCGCAAAGTGCAGGAAAGCAACAACAACATGTAAGATGCTTCAGCAATAATATATAACACAGGTGGCCCATCACCTGATCATCTGCCTCGGCACAGCGTCACCGGCGGCCCTTTGCCGCCGCCCCCTGCCGGCAATGCTGATGGCCTCTGTCCATGTAAATGTGACAAGTCTGCCATGCACAATCCTGGGCGGGAAGACTAAGTCCTGCTGGAAGACAGTGTTGATCGGGCCCTCCCACAGTCCAGTGCTCATAGGCGTTGATAGCACGCATCTCCAACTGCAAACACAACGGGAGGCGAAGTCATCGCGCTGTTTTTGAGGTGGCGCTCAGCGACAACGAAATAAGTTACCTTGACCTACAAGCTACGGGCAGCTACGGAGGTATTCTTCGCAGCCTTCATGAACATCGCGGCAGCAAAGGACATCACTCCGTGCATGAAGTTGCATGATGGCAATTTCCCAATGGATAGAACTGCATGGCAACCTTGACGCACTGAGTGCTCAGTGCATGGAGCACTGCAAACATGGAGATCAAGGAGGGCTTCCGCAACGGCAGCAACCAACAGCCCCAGCACCTGCTCAACTCCGGCAAGGTGATGCTCTCCAGGACTGGCCAAGTCACGACGCGCAGCACCTTGATCGCGCACCACCGTGACATGCATGGACCAGCCCATCGTGCACAGCCCCACCTGCCCAAGGCAAAGGCGTGTGCCGTGAAGGCAGAGATGGCAGAGAAAGCGGCGACGAAGCGAAGGAAGATGTGAATGCATTAATTACATCTAGTGAGCGTGTCCCTTCCCCTTCTCGCCCTTACTGGATTTGCCATAGACAGCCATGTCACATGAGCGGCAGGTGCTCGGCTCACTGATGCCCTCAGCCCCCTCACCGATGTTGAACGCCTCGCCTCCCGCCTCCATCGTTGCTTCGCGCCCCGCCCTCCTCTGCATGAAGTACTTCTTTTCATATGGCCCGCACTTTACCGCATCCCAGCTGTCAATGCTGTCGTAGCTTTCAGAACTGCGCCGATGTGCGGGGCGCTGAATAGTCGCCTTCGCTGGTGTTGTCTGAGATACCCGCTCACTGCTCTCGCTCCATGCGCTCCTGCCACTCCGTAGCGCGCAGCTTCCGAGCGCGCTCACCCAACTCACGCGCACGCTCTGAGCGCACAGTTCGGAGCGCCTACTGTTCCAGCTTGTCTGCCTCGCTCTTGCCCGGCAGCGCCTCCCACCGGAATACATAGCCACCCGTCTCTATGGGAAGCGGTGGCGGGATTGGTGCGCTGAATCCTAGCCCATCACATCGCGCAGGGCATCGCTATCGTCCATCGGGTGCATAAAATGCGCATCGCACAGCGCATGCAGCTCGCGCATTGCGTATACTTTGGGATCATCGAAGGCAGTGAGGAAGGGCCATGCCTTTGGATCACTTGGGCCCACTGAGTAGCCAGTTGGCAGCTCCATGTGGTGGCCGTGGCCGTTCATGCGGTCGTACATCGCCTCGGTCACCGCCGAGACAAACGCCTCCTCGCGTACCACTGGTAGACCGTCTACTGTGGTGGACTTGCAACACTTCCGGCAGAATTCGAAGGCGGCTGGCTGGTGGCCGAAACGGCCAGAACGCACCGAGCGCAGTTCTCGCGTCGCGCCATATCGTTGGGGCGCTGCGTCGGCGCGAAGGGTTTTCAGCCTCCAACCCGCTGTAGCATCAACGGACGATGCGAGAGAACAACGGAGGAACTCAAAAATCCGCCACGGCAACGACCTCAGCTTCCCCTCCCTCTAGCGATATCGGGTGCGTGTCGGGTGAGATCGGTGCCGAGATGTCTCCGATTATGTTTGGCGTGGGTGGGCTGCAGTGAGTGAGTGGGGCAAAAAGGGCGGCGTCCGTACCTGATGCGGCCGAGTGCACAGCCGCTGTTGACCACTGTGGGCACCACCTGCCCGACTACCGCCAGTAATGTGTACCCATGGGATAAGGTTTGCGCTCCGGGGGGCGTGATGCGCAGTGGCCGTGCGCACTGGGGGCAAGCGCGCTATGTGCAGCTCGGGGTGGGTGAGGAAGTTTGCTGTGTGATGGACGCGGTGCGCGCGGCCCGCATAAAGGAATCTATTATAGTACAGCAGTACTAGCGCAGTGTGCAGTGTGCGACAGTGTGCGCCGCAGTGCGCAGTGTGCAACAGTGTGCAGTGTGCGACAGTGTGCGCCGCAGTGCGCAGTGTGCAGCAGTGTGCAGTGTGCGACAGCAGTGCATATTAACTAGTTCATGCACGATATCCCGGTACTGGTGTGAATTACAAAAAGGGCAGTTCCCCAGAATTAGAAAATCGACACAGCAAGCCGCCTAAAAGCGGCCTGGTACTGGTGTGAATTACAAAAAGGGCAGTTCCCCAGAATTAGAAAATCAACACAGCAAGCCGCCTAAAAGCGGCCCGCATCCCGCATAAGGCAGAAGTTACGATCGTCAAACGAAACGTCCGGGGTCATAGAATCGTACCGGACACGCCCGGATAACCCGGCTGTAGGAAATGGGACGCGCGACCCCCAAAGTTACGATCGTCGGACGAAGCGGTCTCGCGCCCTGTAACTTCGTCGGAGAATGGTCGGAGGAGTGATTTCCTCCAGCCGTCAGCCGTTTCGTCGGAGATCTCCGACGAAAGCCATTTCCTCCGACGAAAGGCATCAGGTGAGCCCATCAGGCGCCATCGCGCCTCCCCCCGCCCCGCACCCCCCCCACCCCCCACCCACCCTCGCAGCTTCCGTACCACCGCCGTACGTCGCGAAGCGTGCCAACACGTCCGCCTTTCGCGGTGCAGGCGACGCACCGGCTTGCGAACCCCCCCCCCCCCCCCCCCCCCCACGGTCAAGGTCCTGACACGTATGCTGACTGCGCGTAGTTAGGTCAACGAGGCGTCGCGCGGCTCCCAGTATGCCAGCACCACACACCACCGACCCCGCAACTGCTCCTTCCTCCTTCGTTGACCTGGTCGACAAGGCTTGTGCGCGGATGGTCGAGTCGCCCCCTGCAGTCGATGAGCGCAACGCTGCCCGTGCTGCTGCTGAAGATGCCTTCTGGGACGACGACGACGACGTGGGACAAGCGCGAGACCGACGCTGACGTCGCAATCACCGACGCCTCACCAGCCCTTGTCATCCCCGAAGCTGAAGCTGCGTGTGAAGACGGCATCGGTGATGGCCATGGCCCGAGTGCGGGGCAGGCCGATCCCTACAGCTTGGACCGAGCCCGCCCGTGAGTACTTTCTTCTATTCGGCCATCTGCCCAACGACAAGAACATTGGCGGGTTCCGCCTCGGCGGTACACCCCCCCCCCCCCCGGCGCAGGTCCAGCCACAGGCCGCGCCACTCAACGCGAGCTTGAGAACAACTGAAGAGGGCTCGTCGTGAGGGGGAGAGGATTGAGGCCGCTCACAACCTCATGGCACAGCATTTCGGGGCGCAGAAGAAGGCATCCAACTCGAATGCCTCCGCACTTTCCAACAACAACAAGATATGACTGCACAACTCTTGCTGAAGCATGGCAATAAGCAGCAGAGGGACAAGGCTATGCAGATGCTCATGAAGAATTTGGAAGAAGAGGATGAGGCTCCTCCCGCCCCCCAAGCCAACCCGGCCCCTGTGGATGACAGCTTTCCTGCTCCCTCTGACTACAACCCTACCACTGCAGGGCAGATGATGCAAGACAAGGCTGCTGCCGGGCCTAACTTTGTTCATGTAATAGTCAGCATAGCCCCCCCCCCCCCTCTCCCCCCCTAAGTGGGAAAGAATGCCACAAGAGGCACCATCCATTACAGCATCCCTACCCTAAATATATGTAGACACTTTTCACAGAGTATCATGCCATGGCCTTATGCAGCCATTCACAGGCCTGTCACACACTAATCTGCAGACGCATGCATGCTTCAGCTTGCACAACATCATCTTTCTGATCATATAGCTGATGTTGTGATCAGTTGCGAGAGTGAGTTGCGTCATCCAGCTCTACCTCCTCTGCTGATGCTGGATGTCGACCTACTATACTGAGATATGTCCCAGCCTCCGGGTTGGCGTCCATCTGCATTTGCTCCTTGATCATTTCCACCGCTGCAGATGCTGTCCCCCCAATGGCGTCCATCTCCAGTGGGTCCCAGTCATCATAACGCTCCCTTATAGTGCTGAGGCCATCGTACTGCCCCTAAACATGTTATCCAGTGTTGAGCACGACTGGAACATGTCGTCCATATGTTCTTTGATTGACACATTCGACTGGACATGTGAGCACAGGCCCGGATTTAGCAAAGCATATATACTTCATCATACGGCGCACAACACAGCGTGAGCGGCATATGTACATATATGTATACAGGCTGCACATCACACACACACACACAGATAATAACAGAGCGCTGCCAGCCAGTGGCAGCGCCTGTCATTATGCAGTCAGACGCTGAGCAACGCACATATTTACATATTATCATTTGGCGCACAACACAGCGCGAGCGGCATATGTATATATGCATACGGGCTGCCATCACCGACGCATCACACAGACACACATACAAGTGTCTTATTACGGCGCTGCCACCCGCTCGTGGCCCATCATTATATCACACCTTCACAAAACAGCACCTTTTCTCGATCCCAAATACACATTCCGAGTCCTTTGGCACACTTTCGCTACTGAGAGCGCCAGCGACCCCCGCTGACTTGACTCTCCATCTGATGTGGTAGCTCCCGGCATTGATGGCATGTGCACCCTTATGTTCGCGCAGGCCGCCATCAGACCTATACGTCTGCAAGCCGGCCTCAGTGAACAGTTTGTTCTCGCTTTCTTGTGGTTGAAAACAACCTCAACATTCCCTCTTCATGAGGGAACCAACATAGCAAGCGGAAAGAATCAATCCGCCAGGACGCATCTGACTTATGAACGGGTCATCTCTCACTATGGTTTTGTCAGTATGACCCCCAGCAAAGGGACCGTGGACAGAAAAGATCCACCTGCACAGCAGAGATACATAACATCACAGCATTTGAGGGAGATACAAGGACGGCTGAGGCGCTTGAACCATCAAGAGTTGCGATAATTTGGGGCGGAGGGCGGGGGGGGGGGGGGGGGGGGGTCAATTCTGGTGACCCACATTCACATTCCAAGCTAGCGTAGGGTACCCCTCTTTGCCAAGCATATTGGCACGCCGGAGTGGGCGAACACGCAGAGGCGCCGAGAAAGATAATTGGCAACCTCCTCCTCTTCGGCGACTATTTGCGCGATCGTGACCGGACCCAAAACCCCCATCTCGTCCGATTCCGCATCTGAGTCGGCGGAGTGGGCGAACATGTCGTGCTATACGCCGGCGGGGCGTGGTTGGAGCAGAGCGGGAGTGGGCGGAGGCTCGCTGACCCGTGTCGATCGAGGCACCAATGGGGGTTGCCGGCAGAGCCGCCGCCGCCCACGTCCCGCCATCCCGCGCCCCGCGCGCCCGTTCGAATTCGGCTGACAAGCGCGCGCCGCCCGCCCTAATCGTTTAACGATCGTAACTTGGCGCGAATACCGGCGCAACTTCCTCCAGCGAAACGGCCTGAATGGTCGGAGATCTCCTACATTCCTCCGATGGGCGCGCGCCCCGCGCCCCTTTCGTTTGCCGATCGTAACTTCTGCCTAAGGCGGGATGGATGAGTGATGCGCACACGGTTCAGAGTCCGGGCCACGCGAGCACGTGTGTGTGTGGGTGATCCTCGGACGTGCTGTGCAGCTTCAGCAACGGGATGGGAGACGAATCTGCGCCGTCTGATGAGGCAGCGAGCACGCTCTCGAGCGGCCACCAAGCTCAGGACCCCGAGGAAATCTCTAAACCCCGAGGAAACCCTAAACCTGGTACTGGTACTGGTACTGGTATTGGTACTGGTGTGAATTACAAAAAGGGCAGTTCCGGTGCTGGTACGCCGTCATATCACGTACCATTTGCGTACGGGTACTGCCATGGCAGTCATGGCGGCGCGGGTACTCGCGACCACCGCCGAGATAAGCTGACTGAAAGAGGATATAGGCGCGGTAAGGCGCGGGGTGATACGGAATACAGTAATCGTAGAGTAAAATTGAGTACGGATACAGTACAAGTACCGTGTTAGGCGCGGTTAGGCGAACCCCGTTTCGACGAGTGTATATTACTATATTATTTGTACGGACGGGGGTAAACGATTTGATTTCGGTTATATGTGTGTTTGCATATATAGTTATTCATGTTGTTTGCATATATGTTATCATTGGCGTTAGCTATATATAATTGGCCATGCATGCTGGCGGCTGCCGGCCGACACGATGATAGAAAGATAACCGCAACGCACATCACACACTGCCACATCACTTTCGCCTCACCAAACCACGCACTCTTCCCTCACGATGCATATAAGTATGAACGATGTTGCGATGTCAGCCGTAGAGCATGCAATAAACGCCGGCGAGGCGGAGGGTGGCGTTCCGTCGTCATAGGGAGGCTCCCCGCATACGGCCGCCAACAACGCCGAGATGGCATCAGCCCGCGCCCGCGCCCCGCCGCCCGCCCCATGCTAAATGCTGTGGCGCTGGTGACTCTCCCCAGTTTCCGACCGCGCCTATTCAATCGGTGTTTCATGCAATCGGTGTTTTCCCGACATTCCGATAGAACTCGACAACGACGATGGGGCTGATCCCGGTATCGAGCTTCCGGACGTATAGCAACGCCAGGACATGCTCGTCAATATAACCTCAAACTCACAAAGCATGGGGTCTCACTGTAAAGGTAGGAGCGTAAGGGGTTTTAAATCACACACATGTAACAATTTGTTCATCAATCAAAAACAAATTTCGTAATTTCTCCGCGCCGTGCGGGAATTCAACTTGAATACTTGCATACCTGAACTGAAAATACTTCAGACTGAATTCACGGGCTGAATTCAAGGGCTGAATTCAGGTTGAAGCGGTTTATTACCTAAACTCTATTGGTTTCACTTCAGCTTGAACTGAATACCACCACGGGGTACCTTCGGCGCACCCATGGTCCTGCCCAGGGTTGTGCTGAACTCACATCGGCCGAGTTTGGTTCGGACCGAACTAAATTCCAGGAGTTTGGCCGAATATACAGCTCGGACCGAACTGAACCGCAGTTCGGACGGAACCGAACAACCTAACTGTCCGAAGTGCCCGAACCGAATTGAGTTCGGTCAGAACTACCACCTAACTGCCACCGAACCGCGGTCTGAATATGCTGCCTAGAACCGGCTGATGCAATGGGTAACATGCAGTGGCAACATGTTGTGGACAACGGCGGTTTGGTGGTGTTAGATTATGGCTCCATGACCTCATCACCGCGTTGTTATTCATGAGATATGATAGGCGGCGATTCCATAGTAGATTGATAGTGGACCGTGTTTAGGTTTCATTGGGTGTTGGACTGTGGAAGTGCTGCCTGCTGAACAATTGGATGGCGGCTGGTGCACCACTTGGAGCACCTTATTTGGAGGAGTTATGGGGCGTGCGCGGCGTATGTAATTTTCACACCGTAGAACATCTTATCTACTCCATATACGGACGCTGCGGCAACACGCTCGGATCATATCTTATGAGTTACAGTGCATTCAGAAACCCCTAGCTCGGTCAATTTTCGAGGTAGTTCAGTCCCAATTGAATTTGAGGGTTCGATTCGGTTTCGGCATGAACTCCCGGACCACCCCACATTGAATTAAGTCCGGCTCTACCCTGGTCCTAGCGGCCATCCTATCATTCTTTAGAATGCGATCCTTGGTCTGTGTATGCTCAGATCGCGAATTTGACCGACGACGCAAATGCATCCTATACTATTCTCGAATCGAGATCTGCAAACGGGTCATTTGTTCTCTACATGTCGCCGCTTCTTGTACTAGTCATAAAGTGAGGAAAGTAGCGAGTAACATAGCGCCGGCATCACGCCACGTCCGTCTGCCAGCCACGCCAGGCCGCCCGCCACAGCGTAGCCACCATATCCGCGTCCGGTCGTTTCGTCGGTGATCAACGGCAGGCGCGGCAACCTAGCTAGCGCATGCGTGTGCTGGTGTTTTATGGCCGCCTTTGCCGCAAGGTCCGCGAGCGCTTACTGACTACCGCCTCAAGGCCGGTGCATGCTGACCAGCAACCGCGGCAAGATAGGCGGAACACATGTAAAGGATCGGCCACCCATGCACGGTGATCGCGCTGCTAGCTCATCCAGGAGTGTTGGTTAACTGGGGGCGATGGTCCGGGAGTCGGGTTGCGTGAGGCGGCTGATTGGGATGCCATTATGGCGGCGAGCCGCCCCAGCAGGCGGCCGCGAGTCGTCGCACTCGCGGAGGCGTGACCGTACGTTCCGCCAAGGCCCGCCACAACCATGTGATGGACCATGATTCATTTTAAGCCGTCCTTGTCGATGGTAAGCTCGTACAGTGCACAGATCGCAGAAAGCCTGCTGTGATCCGTGCATTTCGGTAGTTAAATTGGTCGGTTGTGGCGATCTGCGCACATATTTTGCTCCGGGATTCACGTACAGCTACTTGTGTACACACAAAACGTTGCTACTCGTGTGCAAAGATCGTGATATGATACGGTAGCCGTTGATCTTGCATATTAATGTATTTACGACTACCCGTACGACATCGGACGGCGACGCCGCATTTGAAACGATAATGCTCAAACTACTAGTCTTGAGGTTTTTGTAACCCCATGCCTAACAGCCTGCAAATATGGGCCGCCACGTGCTTAACTGCTCCGCAGATATTTACTGTACGGGTTAGCCCTTCCTCAATTGCCCTTGCCTCCCGGTAAGGGGGGACCATATAATTGACCCACCTCGCAGCAGCATGCCATCTTTCCAGTTTTGCTGCTTCGCAGCGAGCGGTCGCGTACATGTGCGTGTAGGGATGAACATGCCTTCCGCCCGGTGAACCAAGTTCAACGTGTGAGCCCCGCACTTATCCTCGTACGCGATGTCCTCCCGTCACGATATAGCGATCACGAGGAGGTAAGACCGGTTACTGGCGGTGGCAACCCTGCAGATGAGGTTGTTTCCCTGGAGTTACTTATTGAGCAGTTTTGCTAACTTCGCGGCACTGATGGCGGGCTCGCCGGGATGTTACAACAATTGTTGAGGGGGCGGCCACCCTACCAGACCCGGAGATGTCGGAGCCGGCGAGTGTGGGACAATGGAGCTCTGATGGCGTTAGAGGCAGACGCTGCCCCCTTTCGAAGGTTGTGTGAGTTCCAGGAAGTGCCGGCGGGAGGGGCAGCACCGACAAGACGAACGGCTGCAGAGAGCCAATCCGACAGTGTAGCGGCGGTCCAAGATTTGGACTGCTCGCTTGGGGTGACCGCCCAGAAGTTTGTCTCGGCCAAGGCAACAGAAACCAGGGGGGCAGACTGTACGTGGTCGATGAAGTGGTGCGACGTGGGGGTGCGCTGCCACTTGAAGGAGCAGCACGCGCAGGCAGGTCGTCGGGCCCTCGTCGGCCAGCACGGCCATTCTCGCGGTACACCTGCAGGGTAATGTTGTAATCGTGGACATGCACATCCCGCACTCGGCAGGACACGCCAGTAAATCCCCTGGCAAAGAACATGAAGTTGACAACCGAGGCCACGAGGGCTCGGAAGTTGTTATGGTACTCTGTGGTGGGAGCAGACACAATCTAATATGCACGCTCGACGAATCTGTAAGCGACATCAGCAGACAGAGGGACTCGCAAAGGGGCAGCCTCTAGACGGCGCTGCCGTAGCATCAGCCCACGCCGAGCTACGGTAAGATGCAGGCTGTCCTTGGTCGAGGTTGTGCAGCTCGACGAACGTGTTGATTGCTGACAAGTAGGGCTGCAAGGACTTAGCCCCAATGTGCCCCCGCTCACCGATCCAGGCAACGTACCGGACGACAGTAGCAGTGGTCGCCTCCAGCGGGCTGATGTTCTCGAAGTCGTGGCAGAACTCCGCGAACTGGGAGAGCTTGCCGGCGTAACTCTTGAGTGTCTGAGAGGTGAGGAAGCTGGAGAGCAGGTCGAGCGTCCGCTGTCCTAACTCGCCTGAGCCGAACGCGTCTTGTAGCTGAGACCGCAGTGAGGCGGCCCAAGGGGCGACAGCTTCGGGCTCGTCAATTACGTAAGTGCGCCGCTTTGTCGACAGAGCAACAAGGCGGCGGCTACTGTTAGCAAAGTACTCGACAGCGGCGGTTAGGTTTATTCGGGCGCGGTTGGCCGGTAGTTGCTGGACGGGTTTGCAGCAGCACGAGTACGGGTTTGCGGGGCTAGGTTCAGGTAAGAGGTCCGCCCCGCGAGCCCTTCGCGCTCGTAGAGCTTGTCACGCGCGTAACGTACACGCGCGAAGCTTGGTCGTTGCGAACCAGTTGTAACACGAAGTGTGACAACCGACTGACGCCGCGATGAAATGGTACGGGAAGAGGTTGGTTGAGCGGCCATGTGCAGGTGTGCGGATGGTTGAGCCGCAATCGGCTGTAGTTGTAAGAAGCGCCGCACCGAGGAAGGTCTAAATGAAGTCTGTAAGGTGGGGGGGTCAGGTCCTGACAAAGGGCGCTCATCCCGTCGTTGAGTTGCCAAGGTTCGCTTTGCGGCGGTCGCGAAAAGGTGACCTCGCAAAGCTCCAGCGGCTCCGACGAAAGGCGCCCCACACCGTCACTCGTGCTCACCTTCGTCGCGGCCACGACCGCGTCCACCGCCATGTCCACGTCCACGCCCGCGCCCTGCAGCCGCTGCCACTACCCGATCAGTAGCGGTTGCTTTTGCGCTGCTGGCAACTGTCGCCTCGAAGACGCGACGCTCGTAGTCCCTCATGAGGTCCCCAATAATCGCAGTACCCAGATGCTCAGAAGCAGGCTGAAAATGCTGAGCTCGCGCACGTCCGGAACACCTTTATCACCGTGCACACGCTTTACCTCATAAAGCCTCCGTAGGAAGGCCAAACGAAACCGAAACGCCTTGTCGATGGCTTTGGCGTGGTTCCGGGCTCGTGCGAGGTACGGGGTGAAGTCCTGATTAAGCAGGGACGTAGGGCAGCCGCTCGTCGAGAGCTACGAAAAGTGCAGCCATGTGGGCGCCGAAACACGACATCCACAGATACTCCTCATGGGCCGGCAGACGCCGGTCATCCTGCTTGAGGCACTCGTTCGTTAGGTTGGTGCTCATAAGAAAAGAGTCCAGGCACTCGGATGACCGGTCGAACGGCCTCGTAACCTGACTTTGCTCTCTGTAGTAGCTCTGGCACCGTGAGCGAGGTAGTCATCCTCGTCACTCACGGATTTTGCTCCGACACGGCCACTCTGGGCTAGCTCTTGCAAGTAGTCGGGGCGCACTGCGGCTCCCCCCTGCATGTCGGCTGTCCCGCGATGCGCTGCCCGGAACCGGAGCCATGTGCCCCGTCTCCACTAACAACGCGCTCACGAGCCGTCAGTTGGGCCAACGCTGTTGCAAGCTCGCGCAGCAATGTAGACTGGGCCTTCACGTCTGCGTGTAGCGATATTCGAGCGTCGGCTCAACGACGGGTTCTTCTCCATCTGACATGGTAACGCACAGACGTACGGATGAGAATATCACACACGGGTGGTAAGCCGGGTGTGGTCTTGAACAACCAGGGGTGACCTTGTTCGTAACATGTTACGAGACAGTTTTAACATCGCTGCGTGTAACGCAGCGAAAAGTGGAAGATGGCAGGCTCAGCTGTTATGGCTGCTTTTATGTCGACTCGTGCTGCACCCACACAGGGCGCAACGACAGGTGCCTAGTTCCCGTACCAATGAGCAGCACTTGTAGCCAAAAAGCGGTTCGGGCAAGGGAGGACACCCCATAAAGTAGTTTAGATCACATGTGCTGTGATATTCAGGTCGTATGAAACTACTTTGTGTATTCCGTCTGATAATATACTACTACCGGATTATGATGACTGTACTACTAATAGAAATAACAGCGACGAATGGTTTTCATCTATGTGTAATCAATACTTGTATTAAGGATATGTACCACACAAATCCCCATGTGGGAACCCAGTGCCTGGCGCGTTTTGCGCGGTATCCTTACAGATGATGCTTCTATGCACGCATTGGATCCGGGTTCGATCCCGCGGAGAAACATATAATATGATATGATATGATATGATATCCCGCACGTTGGACGACCCGGCCAATGCGGATCGCCACCGAATCCAAGCCGAAACGTTGCTGGAGGAGGTCCTCCATCCTATGGGGAGGGGGGGGGGGGGGTGGAGTGTAAGGATATGTACCACACAAATCCCCATGTGGGTATCCAGTGCCTGGTGCGTTTTGCGCGGTATCCTTACCATACGATACCACCGCATTGTCATAAAATGTGAAGTAACTTGACAGTTGAATCAGCGATGCGTCGATTTTTCAGAAAATTCTAAAGGAACGGGTTCCATATCACTGGCCTACAGTTCCATCAATTGCATTGCCAGCGCTTTGAAGTACCAGCAGCGAGCGTTTGCTGCATTGCCAACGCTTTGAAGTAGCGACCAGAGTTTTTTTTTCCATTACCAGCAGCGAGTAGCCAGTACCAGTACCAGCCAACCGTGAGATCGTAATCGGACGGCTGTGTAATTAAGGACTGTGGGTGGACGGGCGGGTGGGTGGATTATATAGTACTTAGTAGGACATGCCAGTAGATAAGCGCTTTAGTCATGCACCTATAGGCCCGATCCGCTGCAATATACGGTACCCGTACGGCAATAAAGCTCACCGCAGAAAAATCGACGCTTTGCTGGAGTATAGTCGCCACTAACACTAGCGGAGGACTGCGCGTCATCACATCTCCTTTTACGGCCACTTCTCTTGGAGTTGGTACTGGTGAGGCCGCCTCTGCTGCCCAGCAATTGATTCCTATCGGTGGTACGAGTACTGCTAATACCGTTACTACATGCACTTCTGTAGCTCTGAAGATACCGTCGCCTGGCGATTTAGAGGCGCACCCTCCGTCAGCAGCGACTGTTTCCCTCCCAGAATCGCTGCCAGGTTCTACTGCTCCGCCCTCGGGTACGGGTTCGGGTGCGACCTCCGATGATCAACCCACGACCATGGTTGTCCAACGCCACCTCAACCGTGCGATTCACTTGCGTGACTTCGTGGCCCTCGATCTCAGCTTCCAACGTACTGGTGCCGCGGCCTCGCGACTTCATACCCTGCGCATGTACAGCGCGTGCGGGCCGGGCTCCCTATCGCTTTTCCAGTCGGATCACGAGTCAGCCCGCAAGATTCCCCATGCTGCTTATTCGGCCGCCGCTGCGCGGGTACTGGGCCTCTGCCCGCGCGGAGGTTCCGCGCTTGTCACTTGCTCTGGCCCCACGTGTGGCGGTATTGATCCCTTATGGCTTCGCTCTACGGATGGCTCGAACCGGAGCGCTACGGATTTCGTTCATCGTGGATCATCTTCCCATATGCCATGTAGCGAACGAACTACAAGCACCGCATGCATACCACTTTGAAGGATCTGTGGGCATCTGTGGCAATTGATGCGGGGGCGGTGCTTGACCGGGACCGCTCGGGAGCCGGCGACTTGACCCTTGAGACGAGTGGGCTGCGCCCCGCGGACCGCGCGCGGACGTCGGACTTGGCGCTGGCGGGGTGGGGGGGGGGGGGCGTGCGATTACATGATCGACTTCGCGTGCGTGTCCTCCACGACACCCGCCCACTTGGAGCAACGACCCCCGCTGGTGCACCCCGGGAATCGCGGCGACCGAGGCGGAGCAAGGTAAGTTGGCAGCGGACCGGGCGTCTTCCGCCCTAGTGCAGGGTGTTCACCGGTACTACCCTTTTATGGTTGAGGACCGCGGCCGTCTCGGGAAGTCCGCTTTGACGGTGCGTTGCTCTACATCTTCGCGGTGATGTTGGCTGTGCGCAACTTCCCTGGTTGTCCTTCCGCCCCGACCTATGCTTCCTTCGTGGTCAATCCGTGCAGCCACTTCGGAACTTTGTCGCTAGCCAACCTGCTGAGTTCCGCCGTCACATGTCGCGCACACGGCGGGGGCTGTTGCAGCGGGTCTCGGCTTGCGTGCATGGTATACCCTGGGCGGCATTCTCTTTGCCGGTGTGCAGATGGCCAAGTCTGATGCGTGGGCTCGTGCCCATTCTGCGTCTTCTCATGTTACTGCTTCCACCTCGCAGTCGCTGCAGAGGACCCCTTTCTGATGGTCCTTTTTGGTGATTTCCTGATATCGCCTTCTTCTGCTCGCTTATGTAATTATATATTATCGTCGCTACCAGGTACCTGTACGACTTCGTCGATCGTCCGCGGCGGCACCTGTACGATACTTTGCCTAATTTAGGCGATTGCACTATTCATTTTTCCAATTAATAAGCTGTTGTAGTGCGCTTCTGTGAAAGCCCTGATGTGATTAATCAATTAATAAGCGATGACGAAATGCAGCAATATCCATTCGGGTACCAGTATCTTAGTACAGTACGTACATCCGACGTATAATTATTCAGACGCGCTTAGTTTTAATTGCACAGGTACAGGTAGTGCAAGTGCCTGTGCAAGTGCCAGTAGTCGCTACTGGGCCGCCTTTAGGCTGATTGCTGTGTTGATCTTTTGGTCCTGCTTTCAGCAGTAGGTGTGTATCTGTTAACTGCCTATTTTGTAATTCACAGCAGAACTGCAAATTAACCGGTAAGAGTACTCGTACAGTAGGTACATGTAGCCTCGCAGGGCGCGTCCTACTACCGTACAGGTACATATTGGGTTACCACCGCCCCTGGTCCTACCATGCTGCGCTGCAGCTTCTCCGGGCCGGGCCGGGCGGTCATCGGCACCCCCGCCACCAGGTTGTCCACAGGTAGAGCCAAACTGGCCCTGAGGTCTATAACACCGGGTTGTCGCGCACCCAGGCGCTGCTTGTAGTGTGCAAGCGGTGCAACTCTCAGGCTCCCGGGTCGGTGCGGGCCAAGCAGGTCCACGAGCTCTGGCGGCGCGGCAGGGTGTTGACAGCGCCGTGACATCTGTGGCAGTCACTCAGTACCTTCCGCCTACATATACACAAAAGGAAAATCCACACACACATATACATACATATCCATATTCCCTAAGGAGCGGTTGCTGTATCGCACCGCGACAGCTTCTCGGCTAGCATCCACAGCCGGGGCGCCCCGCGCACGGTCGGAGCAGCCAGCCATGTACAACGGTGGAGTGCTGCCCTCGGGCCGCTCCCTCACGGCGGACCTCCCGCGCTCGGGGCTCAGCCGCGCATCGGCCTCCTCCGAGCTGCCCCTGGCCCAGGTGCGCGCGATGCTGGGCGCATATGGGGCGGGAGGCGACCTGGAGGGAGCCCCACCGGGCATGCCGCTGGGCGGGCGGCTCTCCACCAAGGGAAGCGGCGGCCTGGAGGACCTAGACAGCACTGGTGCGCGGCCCCTCCCCCCCCCCCCCCCCCCCCTCCCAGCCCCCTCTCTCCAGGATTTATACCGTGCATTCTCCCTTCTTCTCTCCTCGCATACTCAGTTCGGCCCAAGGGCAAGAGCGTGCTAGCCACCCAGCCTTTGATGGCTTCATCTACCTGCGCATGTCGCTGGAGGAGCACGGAAGGGGTCCGTGCATATCAGTAGTGGTGAAGGTGCTTGTAGCGAAGAGCGTGATGGAGTTCGCGCTGCGTCTTGCCTGCCTGCCTGCCTGCATGCCTGCTTAACCACCTACCTGCCTTTCCAAGGGCAGCATGAAGGAGAGGCCAGTCCAGGGTGGCGGGAGCCTACAAGCGGGGAGGGAGGTGGGGGCTGCACGTGGCCCGCGCCCCGTCTTGATGGCTGCAACTCCCCCATGCAGGCTCTGTTGGCGGCCAGCACGTGCGCTTCACGGAGCCGGTGCATTATCGGCCCGGCGAGGTGCACTCGGCGGCGACAGAGGCGGCGATGCGCGCGTTTGAACACGATGACAAGAAGAGCTGGCACTTCCGGCTGGGCAGCGCCCGGTGGGGGGTGCGCTTCAACCCGCTCACCATGGTGGTCAGCGTCATCCTCATCTGGGGCTTCATCGCGTGGTGCATCGCGCAGCCGGAGGTGGCGGTGTCGCTGCTGGCGGCCGCCAAGGAGTGGATCTCGGACTACTGGGCGTGGGCGTACGTGCTGTCGCAGGCGGTCTGGGTGGCCCTCATCGCGGTGATCTACTTCAGCAAGTACGGCAACATCAAGCTGGGCGCGGACGACGCCCAGCCCGAGTTCTCCACCGGCTCGTGGTTCTTCATGATCTTCGCGGCAGGCATCGGCGTGGGGCTCTTCTACTACGGCGTGGGCGAGACGGTGTGGCACTACGAGCCGTGCTACGGCGTGCAGTTTGCGGGGGTGGACGCGCAGTGCACCGGGCAGGGCACCAGCGCCAACCGCTTCGCCACCATGGAGGACAACACGCGCGCGCAGATGGCGCTCAATCAGACGCTCTTCCACTGGGGCTTTTTCGGCTGGGTGAGCTACGCGCAGGTGGGCGCCCCCCGGACCATGATTAGCAAAGTAGACGACCGTCAGCACCATGCCCTCCGGGGTCTCTGGGATCCCAATGATGGGCCGACGATTGCAAGTGAACCAACCTGCCGACATGGACCTAACCAAATGTCAACGATAACGATCGAAATATAACCACGGGCCCGTACCAGTTCCCCTTCAACACTGAATATGCATAGCAACATCCGATTCAACCGGGTCACCTGGCTCTCCAAATTAACGGGCTTGGTAAGGTGACCAAGCAGTCGGTATGGACGAGCAGTTTGCGGAGTACATTATGTACTTGAGCACGATGGATTTCACTGGCCTGGGGGGTGCCTACCTCTGCTCCTCCCGTGATGAACTTGCAATGAGGGAACTGACCCCCCCCCCCCCCCCCCCTTCCCCCTGGGTCTTGTGCTGTCAGGTGGGGCTCCTGCTGGCGCTGCTGTGCTACCGGCAGGGGCTGCCGCTGACGATGAAGAGCTGCTTCTACCCGCTCATCGGCGAGCGCATCTACGGCTGGATGGGCGACCTGGTGGACGTGCTGAGCGTGATCACCACGCTCTTCGGCGTCTGCACCAGCCTGGGCCTGGGCGTGCTGCAGCTGAACAAGGGCCTGAGCCTCTTTGCGCCCTCCATCGCCGAAGGCACCACCACCCAGATCGTCATCATCTGGATCATCACCACCCTGGCCACGATCTCCGCCGTCAGCGGCATCCACCTCGGCATCCGCCGCCTGGCGGAGATCACCTTCATGATGGGGCTGGTCGTCGTCTGCTGCATGTTCTTCATGGGCCCCTCCTTCTTCCTCCTCAACCTCTACGTGCAGTCCTGGGGCTGGCAGCTCTGGACGCTGCTGCCGCTGTCGCTGCAAGTGGACGCGTTTGCGCACCTGGACGTGGCGCCCGATGGCCGCGGCGCCGGCGCCACGTGGATGAACGACTGGACCATCTTCTACTGGGGCTGGTGGATCAGCTGGGCGCCCTTTGTCGGCACGTTTGCCGCCAAGATCAGCCACGGCCGCACTGTGCGCGAGTTCCTCAACGGTGCCCCCCCCCCCCCCCCCCCCCCACCCCCTGTGCACTTGGATCCTCCGATTCTGCAACGACTGCCACATGTATGATACTTCATCTGAGAAGGACTTTAGGAATCACAAGGGGGGGGGGGGGGGGGGTTCCCTGTCATTAGCGGTGGCGTACATTGACTCCTCGGTATCGAACAGATGGGAAACGTGATACTTATATCAACAGGGCCTCTGCAACACTCAATACGTGGAGGCTGTTCACAATGACAGCGTACTGCCTGAATTAGGCAGTGGGAGTCATTAAGATCGCCCGCCTCCCATGTCCCCTCCCATGTGCCCCGCCCGCGCAGGAGTCATGGTGGTCCCGGTGATGTACTCCTTCTTCTGGCTCGTCGTCTTTGGCGGCGCGGGGCTCCAGATGGAGCGCGAGGCCGCGCGCCATGGCGTGATGTGCTCCTACAGCACAGGCCTGGGCCCCGACATGCCCGTCGGCTTCGTCTGCATCGGCCCCGACGGCGCGTCCTCCGAGGCGGCGCGGCAGGCGGACCCGGGCACCGGATACGGCGAAACCTGCGCGGCCGGCTACTCCAAGATCAGCCGCCTCTCGTGCTACTCCGCGGAGCGGCAGTACTTCCTGCTGTGGGAGCAGTTCGACGCCGCATCGTACAGGTGCGGCGCCGCTGCACCCATTCGCCACGGCGTCTTGCCTGGCCTCCTCTGATCCTTTTTACAGCACTCTGTACATCATCCATCTCGCTCAGCCTTGCCCGGCAAAAAGATGGCATGTTATCGCTCTATATGTACGTGTGTGTATATATATACATACATATTTACAGATATACATATCTATAACAGAGCTGTAATAAATACTAGTTTTTTCTGTTGGAACTAATAGAACTGCAATGGAACCATAAAACGTGCATTTCTAGGACTGGAACTAAATATTATAAATATATATATAAATATATATATATATATACATATATAATATATATATTTCTTATATTTTCTAGTCATAATTCTATGTGCTGGTACGCACAGGCAGTACACCCAATCGGCTGTGTTTTAGGGTTGTCAGCGCAAACCCTATGTGGTACATACATAGCTCCCCCACGCGATGAGTCCTTCGAGTCTCGAGTGTCCGACAAGTGGATGGCACGTACAGGTATGGATGGATGTCATTGGTATGGTATGGATTGTCGTGACGATAGCGGTGCCGCCCCCCCCCCCCCCCCCCCTCCCCGCCTTGCCGCGGCAGTGCACCCCAACTAATAGGTCTACACAGGAACGCGCACCCTCTGGTGGATATATACAGACTCCCTGCCGTGACTGTGGTCCATGACCCTGAAAGGCCAAGCACCCTGGCAGCGCATGCATCCATCGCCTCTTGACCGCCGTGTCCCTGCCTCTGCCAGGTTTTTCGGCATCTTCTCCCTCTGCGCGCTCACGCTGTTTTTCGTGACCAGCTCCGACACGGCGTCGGTGGTGCTGGACTGCCTGACCGCCAACGGCAACCCGCACCCGCCGCTCTTCCAGCGCGTGTTCTGGTCCGTCACGGAGGGCGCGGCCGCGTGCGCGCTGCTCATCGCCGGCGGCAAGCAGGCCGTGACGGCGGTGCAGACGGCCGCCATCCTGACGGCGCTGCCCTACACCTTCATCCTCTGCTTTGTCTGCCCCGCGCTGTGGCACACGCTCAAGGAGGAGGGCGGCGACCTGAGCCGCCACCGCACGCAGTTCCACTGCCACCTGGTGGACCCCATCACCAACCCCGGCATGAGCAGCCGCCGCTGGCTCAAGCTGCTGAAGAACGTCTTCCTCCCCATGCTCGACATCAGCCGCGCCGCCGCCAGCCAGCACGCGCCCGACGAGCACTTTGCGCGCATGCTGGAGTTCGCCGCGGCATCGCTCACGTTTGGGGGCTGGGTGCTCCTGCTGGCGCTCATCCCCGTGGTGCCGATGGCCGTCAGCGCCCTCGCCTGGACGCTCTACGTCGCGTTTGTGGCCAACCTCACCCGGCTCCGCGGCAACGCTCGCGCCGTGCGCGGCATCGACGGCCACGCCATCACCGACGCGTGCGCCTGCCTGGTGGCCTACCCGCTGGTGGCCACGCAGCTGGGCGAGGAGCTGGACGCCCACGGGCCGCTCCAGTACAAGCAGCTGTGAGACCGGGGCGATGCTTCCGGCGACAGCGCCGGCCGGCCAAAACCCTGAAAAACCCTCCTGCGCAGCGCTCATCGCTCTGCTCCTGTACCGTGGGCCGCCTCCGCCTTCTCACTGCCCCCAGCCCCACCGTCCCAGCGATACCCTCTCTGCAATGGCGCACTGCCTCGAGCCGCGTGTATCCGGTGCCTCAGGTCCAGGCAAGCCAGCAGAAGCGCCGCCCCGGTGGCCACCCTGGTTGGTGGTGTGTGACGAAACCTAGCAGGCGCCCACCATTGGCATCGCCATCAGCATGTGCCGATGTTGCCGCTGCCACCGTGCCATGGCACGTAAGCGCGGCGTGTGTGGGGTGGCGCTGCCCCTGTAAATATATAGCATCTTGTAGCGCAGACACACCCTGTGCCTGCCTCTTTGGGCGCAGACCACCCTGCAGACCACAAAAACCACGCCGCGACTCGCACCGCGTAGCTCGCTGACCGGCGCTCACTCGAAATTTCTTACCTCTTTGTGCCTGCTCAGTCTTTGGTGCTAACCAGGCCAGCTGTCTTGCGGCCCGGCAGCACGAGCCCGCACAGGGTCCACTTATTAAAGAGCGTACCGTGCAGCCCCCTGAAGGCCAATGTCATTAAATCAAAGCGGCTAACGCCGCCTCACGCGGCTGGCTACCTTGTGGCTATGCCGGTTGCTGCCGTGCTATGTTGGGCCGCATGCCATGCGATGCCTGGCTAAACACGCGAGTGACTCGTCATGCTCATGCACATCACCGCGAGCCGAGTGGCACGTGCATTTTAATGGATCGATACTGGTGAAAATAATGGCGTCAGACCGAAGCAGGGAGGATGGGGCGTGGCGGCTGTGCGCATCGCTCCAGGGTGGGGTGGGGTGCCAAGCATGAGTAGTGGCCCTCCGTGTGCGAGTGCACGCCAGCACACTGTCACACCACCGGGCCTTGGGCATTGAGACGCACTTGCCGTACAGTTTAACGCCCGTTGGGTGGCCACATGTTGCCATGAACGTCGCGTCTCGACCAATTGATACGGTTGTAGCCCAAAAGTCCCTCGACGTGCACGGACACCCCCAAAAGGAAACGTGTGCTTGGGCTAGTACTCCTTGGGTATAAAATTTACTTCAGGATCTACCGGGATATACTTCAGAATTATGTGAGCAATCCCTGCAACGCTCCCAACATCCGTGCGCCTTGTTGGGTGCTCAGCAAGGGCAATGATGCAGTAATTGCAATGGTATCTGCGCACGCCGTGCAGCGGCTCGCGCTTTTGTGGCCCCACCGCGCCCGACAACGTCAAGTCCGCAAACAAGCAGTGGATACAAAAGTGCACTGGCATGGATACCAGAGGTGGCATATATAAACACAAATTGGAAATGTCACTCCGCCTCCGCCTAGGAACACTCCTGATAAGCAGCAATGGCGCCACAGTCAAAGCACGTGGCCTAAGTAGCGTGCTCCGAAACCACAAGCGGGCGACGGCTGTCTGGAACGAAAAGGCGGTTGCTGTGGGGGAGCGCTTTTTATTGGAATTGGTGCGCTGGCTAATTACTCACCTTCAGGGGTGTTCCCCCCCTGAAGGACGCCCTACTTAAACCCCCAATACCCCGAGATGTACACATACACACCGGTAGCACATGATATGAATATCTGATAAGCGAGGATCTACTGAAACTTTCTACCGGGGCTTTAGGCGGGTGGGGTGCAAGGCTTCGGGTCGCGAAACTAGCTGGGGCATGCCGTGCTCTATCTACTGGCGTCGAGCTGCATGCACGGCTTTTACGGCGCCTTGCGGCGACACGGCTCAGAAGAGGATCGGGTGTCCGCGGTTGATCTCGGCCGCCAGCGTGAGCGTGGCCTCGTTGGCGAGGCCGCCCTGGAACTGGATGGGTCCCGGGGAGCGGTAGCAGTCGTGCAGCCCCCACTCCTCCCGCTTGGCCGCGTACGCCGTGAAAGGGCCGCCGTCCAGCTTGACCAGCGCCTTCTGGATCACCGGCTTGTCCTTCCCCTTGCGCCGCTCCACCCGCATCATGCTCGTCAGCGGCACGCCGCCGACCGTCCACTGGCGCGCGGGGCGCTCCAGGTTGGACACCGCCGCCATCATGCCCGTCTTCCCCTTGGACGCCAGCGCGCCCGCCGCGTAGCCCAGGTTGTAGCAGTAGGTGGCGTCGAAGTTGGATGGAAGCGCGCAGCGGCCCTCGTAGCCAAAGTAGTGCCCGATGGCGGCAAACTTGCCGCTGAAGGTGCCTGCCGCCTTCCGCGCTGCGAGCTCCGCCTTCACCACCTGGATGAGCAGCTGCTCCGTCTCTATCTGCGCCACCTGCACGTTGCCGTGCGGGTCGCGGTCCAGCATGAGCTGCTCCGCGATGGAGCGCGGCAGAAAGCTGAAGAGCTCCGCCGAGCCGGTGGTCAGCATGGCGGCGGTGGCCTCCAGGGACAGCCGCCCCGCGGAGGTCGCCATGATCTCGTTCAGCTCGCGCAGGAGCTCATCCGCGTGCGGCAGGAACTCGATGAGCCCCTCCGGGATGAGGATGACGCCGTGCGAGATGCCCGCGGCGGAGCGCGCCGCCACGATGTCCGCAATCTGGGTGGCGATCTGCTGCAGCGTGATGCCCTTGGTCTGCACCTCCTCGCTGATGAGGCACAGCTGCGGGTGGGTCTGCAGCGCCACCTCCAGCGCGATGTGGCTGGCGGCGCGCCCCATGAGACGCACAAAGTGGTAGTACTTGTCCGCGCTGGCGCTGTCGATCATGATGTTGCCCACTGCCTCGGCGTACACGCGGCACGCCGTGTCGAAACCAAAGCTGGTGGCCACCTGCTCGTTCTTGAGGTCGCCGTCGATGGTCTTGGGCACGCCCAGCACCTTGGTGGGAAGCCCCTTGCCGCGGAAAAACTGCGCGAGCACGGCCGCGTTGGTGTTGGAGTCGTCGCCGCCGATAACCACCAGGCCGTCTAGCCCCAACTTGCTCACCGTCGCCGCCGCCATCTCCAGCTGCTCACTCGATTCGATCTTGTCGCGCCCCGAGCAGATGATGTCAAAGCCGCCCTGGTTCCGGTATGGATACTGGCGCGCATGGGCCGTTTGGGCGATGTCAGTACGGGGGTTCTTGCTGATGGGGGCGGGCAGTCTCGTCAGCTTGCGGCAAGCCAGGGAGGGGGGCTCTCGGCACGCAGCTCACCATGGCGTCCAGCGTGATCTCCACTGCGTCACCGGACATGATGCCGATGGGGCCCTTCCGAAAGCCGAGCAGCTTGGACCCGGGGTGGTAGCGCTGCAGAAAATCCAGGATGCCGGAGACGACGTTGTGGCCGCCTGCAATGCGCAAGGGCGGCCGCCACGGGTTGGTCAGTCATTGCCCGCTCGCAATGCACCGAGAGCGAGAAGCATTATAGGCGCGCCCATACCCGCTTTAGCGTCAAAGACAATATTACAAAATAGTCAAGGAACATTGCATTGCGTCCATGCGGGATGCGGGGTGTACTCATTGAAGGGGGCAAACCATAATCATACAATTAGATGGCGAATCATTGGGCTTATGACTCAATATAAGACAGGGTTTAGAAGGCATTGGAGGGATTCCTTGATGGACTGAAAATACATACACATACATATATTTATTGTGCATACAAATGGAACATGTGCATGCGCGCTTGTGTGGGTGTGTGTGCGTGTTTTTTTTTTTTTTTTTTTTTGGGGGGGGGGGGGGGGGGGGGGGCCTTATAATCCACACAATCGAATGCCATCATATGATGAGAATATCAATGATAAGAATAAGAATAACAGCAACAACAATATATATATTATATATGTACATATATTATATTATATTTATATATAAGAATAAGAATAACAGCAACAACAATATATATATTATATATGTACATATATTATATTATATTTATATATATGATATGGCAGCACGGCATTTTCCATTTGCATATGCAGCGCATTTTTTATATTTATATGTTATGATGCTGAATAAATAATAAGTGTTACGAAACTGAAGCTTTGTTGTGAGCGCTGTGTGACATCAGTTGCTGGTGTCATACGCCGAAGCCTACGGTATCGGAACCGGCATTCGTCTCGCCCAAACATGATATAGCGAACCAGTGCAGCAGCAGCTCGACCCCAGGGCAGGTCGATGCGGGTGTTGGCGCCAACCTGAAGCCTGCCCGCCGGACAGCACGACGCCAATCTTGAGCGGCGCGTTCTCGTCGGCGCGGCTCTCGGTGGCGCGCAGCACGACCGCGGGCTCGCCGTACAGGGCCGGGAACAGCGCGGCGATCTGATCCTGGTGGCCCACGCTCCGGGTGCTGGGGCCATGTTCGACGTCAAAACCGCCTGTGCAACAGAAGGTACGAGGGACAAGTGAAACTCGGCTCCCTCGGCGCGACATCGGGACGGCTCGCGCATGCAAGGTACGTGCTGAGGAGACGAGACGTGACGTCACCCGCTGGCTGTGCAAGGTCTACTCTCCTCCACCATATTCCAGGGCGCACAATTTCTGCCCTCCTCAGCTACAAGTATATCGCACTGTCACCTCAGGCCGCGTGTCTCTCTTTGCCTTGGCATCGAGCCGTGCCCAGCCGGTGGCAGTGCCTCTTGCGCTTGCCGACAAGTTCCGACGAATGTGCATTTGCCTATTGGGCGGGCATGGGATAGCGCAGTGGTGGAACTCCAGGGAAAGTCATTGAAAGCCACCAGCGGTGCAACGCGGGGAACAGTGCCGAGATTGTAGGCCCGGGGCGAGCCGGCGGAGGGCGGTAGCAGAGCGGCCCAGACTTGTTTAGGAACTGCTACATTGAGGGCGAAGCCGGTGTCAGAGCACCGGCGGTTCACAGAAGAAATGTCGGTGTTGGGTAGGACTACCGACTCGCGACACGCAAGTGCGCGCACTTGGACCAATATCCCAGCCGCGTGCCATGTGGGGAAAGAGGCAGATGGCGGAAGATCAGGCGTGACGAAGGCCCTGTTACTACAGTTTGGAAAGCATACACAGAGGCTGCCCACGGCCTCTGCGGCGCTGTCGTGCCTTCGAGGAAAAAGATATCGCCACAAGAAAACAGAGGGTGGAGCCAGCCGGCTACTTCCCGGCGACGGGAACGGCTCGCAAGCGGCGGCGTCGACAAGCAGCGATCCTACAGCCTCTAACACGCTGTAGGAAATGGGGTCTCATCAGCACCACTGGCGACGGGCGGGCGACGCCACTTGCCTCTGCAGCGAGGTTGATACTGATGATAGGCCCGACCGACGGCATAGGTGTGTGCTGACGTCCGCACGCGAAGTATAAGCGTAAAGTACAGGAGATTCAGATACCGCGAGCGCTTTGAGGCGCGCCTGTCCAGCCTGTACTGCTCAACACCGCGCTGCTGCTCACCGTCGAACACCTCGGCAAGCACCGGCTGATATGCCAACCGCTCCTGCTGCAACGTGCTGTAGTTCTCCGTGCTGCGAGGCGCCAATGGTGCGACGCCGTTTGCTGACGCTCCCATCGCCGCCTTCAGGCTGGGCGACGCGAAGTCGACCAGGTGGACGTTTGTCGCTGTCGCTGGCATCGTCGCTGGGTCAGCGGTTGCTGCTATAGCTGGTGGCTGTGCGCTAGTCTGCTGATTTCAGCCCGCCCGCCAGCAGTGTCGTAACGCCGAGTCGAAATTGTGACCGTCCGTATCTGGGTCAGCCGACGACTACAGGGCATTTGATGCCTCGCAGCCGGTCGTTTCATCAGCGGAGGGAACGTTTCATTATCGATCTCGGCGCGCGCGCGCTTTTTCAAGCACTTTTTCAAGGCGGAGCTTTTTCAGAGCGACGAAATCCCTGAAATAACGGGTACCGCCGCGCGACGCCGCGTACGATGGAGTACTCGTAGCATACTAGCATGTACTTACTCCTTAGATTTCCGACGAATATCCATACCTGCATACGTAGGTACACCTGCTACCGGCGGTAGGGAGTAGCCGCAAAGTAGCCTGTAGTATAGATAGCGACTATATTATTATATTTCCGATATCGCCTTCTGCTGCTAGCTCATGTAATTAAATATTATTATATTTCCGTATTTCTATATCCCTTCACATTGAGTGGCCGAAATTGGTCCCCGGTGTTATCAACTACACGTAAAGTACTGAAATCCACATCGGTCAAACCAGAAATTCAAGGATCGACCTGCGTGGAATTTTGTCGATACATATCCGGTACTATAACGATTGATACAGTACTCGCAATTTGTGCTGCGTGTCTACGTTCGTCGGACACGTATCCTGATTTTCATCCTCATTTTTTGTATCACCATGCAAAGGAATTTTCCCGTTCGTGGTTTTACCCGGACTCTACGATGTCAGTTATCTAATATTCTTTACTTCAGTGCTTTTGACATATGCGCACTACAAACAGAACTAAAAGCAACTATGAAAGGTTGCCAGCAAAAGAGAGACATAAGCCTGAAGTCGAGCAGGGGGCCAGGGAGCCAAGAACCAAGGAAGAGCCAAGGGAACCACGAAGTCGCCAAGTTGCCAAGGAACCAAAGGGTCAAGGGAAGCACTGAATCCAAGGAACGACCAGAAAGACCAAAAGGGAAACATGAAATCAATGGGGACCACCGCCTCCGGATAGGCCATCAGCCGCGGCGGCGAGGACGCTTGCAGCCGATGACCCGGGTCATAGCAACACAGGCCGACAAGCGACGCGACGCAGGCGCAGGAGGGCCATCACATGCCGTGCGCGCGGCCGCGACCCCGCCAAGAACGTTGTATGCATGTGCCATGTTGATGAGCAAGGAGAAACGGCGGCGCCACGCAGACAAGAGTTGGCCGATTTTTTGGTCAGTGTGCAAGTGGCTAGCTTTTGCGAGCTCCACCAACAAGGCCTCAGCGTGCGGAGCCAGCGAGCCGAACTCAGAAACAGCGAAAAGAACAAAACGCAGCATGCCGTCGGCGTTTCGGACACCCTCGTCATAATTTCTGACTTTGTGGCGCGCTGCAACATGCAATGCAATCGTTGGACGATCCGAGCTTGACACGCTGAAGATAGGGGCAATGGTGGAATCGACAGCAACCGTGTTCCCGCGGATAAAACCATATACCGAAAAAGCCCAACATCGATCGGCCGGCCATCATTGCCCATCGGGAAATTAGAAACAAGCACAGACGGGGCGGCGGGTCCGTGAGGATCTGCACACCCACGCCCAGGGCGGACTTCACGTCGTGGCAAACGTCGGAAAGGCCATGTGCCGCCCACTCATGTGCGGCGTGATTGGAGACGCCCCCAGAGCAACGTGCGTGCCACGTGATCAGCGTATGCGACCGCCCAAGCCGAAGGAGTGCATTCTACGATGTCAAGGATAATAAGGGCCCGACCTCCTTTCTCAAATCGGCGAAGCCGCTATACTTTATACATACCATTCATATTTCATCATCTATTAAGTGGCGACTATACTATATGGAGATACCAAATGAACGGTCGAGATACCGTGGATGCCGACGAGTAGAAACTACCCCAGAATAAGCATAAGTATTCATTTCTCTAGGCTCGTTGTATACGATTTCACCACGAATATGGAACGAAACAAAAATGCGGTTTCCGACCCCAAAAGTCTTCAAGTATCATGTCTGTCTTGTAGGTGCCTCGGCACCCGTACTACACGTATGCGCAACCGCGCCTGGGGAGACGACGTCCTCATCGCGATACCTTTGCGACCAGTAGTACCTTCTTTACCCTCTGATCTTCACCCGACTACCGTCACTCTATCCCTTGTAACCAAACCCATCAATCGTTGCGTCATCGCGATGAATAATATAGATTACTCTAATGAATTTCAGACTAACAGCAACTGTGAATGCACACTGACAATAGAGACTGCACGGTTTGGTGGGAGACAAAGATGTGATAATTACAATGTTAGTGATTCTAGAGATATTTTGGTTAATAACTATTGCTACTGCATCTCATGCTCTCATTAGCACTCCAAGTGTTGGAGGGTTGTAGATTCTAAAGCTGCATCACATCATATGTAAGCTCCCGAGATTCAGCTGCAACAAGGTTGTATCATTCTATGCTTTGTGCCTTTGTTGAACAATTGTCATTATTAGTTTTCTGCTTGACTGTAGCATAAAAGTCTGTGTAAAATATAATTGCATATACTTATTATTATGTGTAAGCATTTCAGGTAGTCCCGCCCTAAAGGGGCACGCCGATATTTATTCTGCATTGACCACTGTGTCGTTTATACATTCGTACAAAATATTATTCAGTTACTTCAACCCCCTCCTGACTGAGGACATGGATGAGGATAGAAGTAAATATGTAATGATTGCACAGTGATCAGACCTTGACCACATTCATACTCCTAGTCGACAGTGCCTCAAACTGAGGATTGTTGACCGACTTGGTGAGGATATCAGCAAGCATATAACTGATGGGCTCGTAGTAGATCTTGATGATGCCATCCATGTGGGCGTCGCGTAAAAGTGCAGGCGAATACCCATATGTTTCTTGCGGCTGGATGTGCTGTCCGTCGTCGGAATGGCAATGCATGCATGGTTTTCTTCTACAATGGGCTTGGTAGTGTATACGAGAACCCTACCTCCCCCATCATTTGACGCAACAACTTGGCCTCTTGATGAGTAGCTAAGCTGAGCGCAAGGTATTCAGCCACGGCTGTGGAAAGGGTTACTAGGGGCTGCAGTTTGGAAGCGTAATTGGTTGCTAAACCGCACAGGAAGAAGATATAGCTTATGGTGGCTTTGCAGCTGCTTGGAAAAGTGGTTGGGTATAGTTGGCGTCCCTGAACCCACAAAGATTGAGTGTGCTCCCGTCAAAGGTGAGACCTTGGCCATGTGTACGGCTGAGGTGCCGCAAGCACGTTCTGGCGTCCTCTAGATGCGCACGAGTAGGAGTGCACTACAAAAAGCGACACAATCGGTTGACTGTCTCAGTGATGTCTGGCCGCGTGTAGCAACTGATGCGTATAGTAATGCACCAACAAGACTGCGGTATATTGTGCAGCCATATATATCGCTGTCCAGCGTTGGCGATTCGCAAAGGCCGTTGGCGGATGTTGGCAGTGCGGCTGGCTTGTAGTTGCAACAGTTGCTTGAAATAGGTCCTTAACATACTGATGACTATGGTGAATGGTGACGGTGCGTGCTAACATGTTGCGTTCAACAGCCATGCCCAACAGCCATTTGCAAGTCCCGAGATCCTTGATGCCGAAGGCGGCGCCGAGAGCAGCTTTGAAGTCGGCAATCCAGGTAGTCGACGTGATGCATATCAGGATGTCGTTGATATTATAGACAACACAAATGTTGGATATCTCGTTATCGGAGCTATCAGTGCTGCGATAGACATATGCGCCAAGGTAACTTCTGAGTTGGACACAGCTTTGGCTGCGCAAAAAGTTGAAGAGTAGAATCTACTAGTTACGGGGTCCCTGCTTGAGCCTATAGATTGCCTTCTTAAGAAGGCAAACCAGGCGCGTGCCGTCCTCACCGCACTTAACAAAACCATCTACCTGATTCATATACATATCCTCCTCAAGGTTTGCATAGAGGAAATAAGCACGGTCAACATCAACTTGCTCGCAGTGGAGGCCAAGGTGGGCAACAAGACTGAAGATGACTCGGAGAGTGGCGAACTTGACAGTACGTGCGAAGGTCTCCGTGAAGTCCAGTAGCCCATGGAATTGAGAAAACCGCCTTGCACCGTGCAATGCTGCCATCAGCATGGTACTTAGTTTTGAAACCCATTTGCATTTGACAGCCTTTCTGCCAGCAGGAAAAGTGACGAGCTCCCATGTGACTCGGCCGATGAGGGAAATCATTTGAGGGAAATCAAATACCTGCATATCTCGCTATCCACTGGCTTGGATATCGAGATTCCATTCGTCGGTAGCATGAGGTAAGGTAAGAGCCTACCTATAGGTATGCGGGCCACCCCGGGATTCGCATGCTTCCAGCGCAGCTGGCGGTTGATACCCGTGTGGGGGGAACACATTGTCGTTAGCACGAGCTTTGATATTTGGCGTGATGCTATGGCGCATGCGTTGAGCTGATTATCCTAGCTGTTGTTGGCTAGTGGTATCGCTGATCAGTGTCTCAGGTTGGCTGGCGGGGGACGACACATGCTGCTGGTTGGCTGCATTACCGGCGCATGCCTCAGTGAGATAGGCTGGTATTTGTAGTCCGGAACTCGTCAAAGTCGAGCTTGGAACTGAATTATGCCTTGACTTGCAGCCACCAGACCAAAGCGACAGTGATGGCCTCCTTGGCGTTGTGAAGAGGAAGATGTTTGAAGTCTTTGATGCGGAGAGGGACCACAGAGGAGTCCTCGTCGGCACGCACGTTGACACGCGAGTTGAGCAGCTGGGACGATAGGTAGAGCTAGTTGTTAAAGTACAGAGATGTAGTTGTAGCTGGTTTGGATTTGTCGCATTCAAAGCTACAGTGGGAGGTATTTGGGAGAGTTGATGTGGGCAGTCGATGTTGTCAGGCTGCGGCAGCTATGTCGAGCCGAGAGCTGCGTCGAGTCGACGAGCAGGTGAGAGTCGAGTAAAGCACGGCTAAAGAAGGCATTTGGTGATACCAACACGCACAGAGCTCACAATCATGTGAGCAGGTCCGTGTGCAGAGATCACTGGTGGTAGAGAAGATGTCTGAAGAAGGAAGCTCTCAAGAGAGGCCCAGAACCTGATGGATTTTCAGACTAACTGCAAGTGTGGTTGCATATATATATAGTGGCAGTACATACTGCAAGGTTTGGTGGGAAACAAAGAAGTGACAATCACAATGTTAGTGATTCTAGGAATATTATAGGTACTAGATAGCTATTGCTGCATCTCATGCTCTCATCACTACTCCGGGCAAGTCAGTCTGAAAATTCCTAGGGTTTTACTACGTCGGCACTTAGATTATTTTGTGGCGCGTGTCTTGTCCCCTGAAAACAAGGGTTTTGAGGCCAACATTGCTTAACACCGCAAACCATTGATGAAACTTTTGACGCACCTAACATTTATTTTGAACGTTTGTTAGTGCCGAAGGGTTTTATATCTTAAGGCAAATGTAAGCTCCTGGGATGCTGCTGCAACAAGGCTGTATCATTGTATGCTTGTGCCTTTGTCATTATTAGTTTCCTGCTTGACTCTAGCAAAAATGTCTGTGTAATATATGTATTAACTGCTATCTACTTATTTATATGTGTCAGTTCAGGTAGTCCCGCCCTGAAGGGGCACGCCGATGTTTATTCTGCATTGACATAATATAGTACATTCGTACAAAAACCGACTCTACTGTTACCGGGTACTTTCTGATTGCCTTTTATTTTGGTGATCTCCGATATCGCCTTCTGCTGCTAGCTCATGTACATATTTAGACCTCAACAAACTCGCACTGCAACATTTTCCCCGCCCCCGTCCCGTGACTGGACTGCCACCACATAACGGCCACCAGTGAAACCCTTGCAGCGTCTACGACGGCCTTTTCCCGGCAGCGATCCAGCAACGGAAGCCCTGGGTAGGCAACAGCGTTACCTATCACTCAGCTTGGTCCATCAGCCAGCATCAGCTGTCGTGGCTTTCTCAATCGGGTCGCCAGTGGCTAGCGACAGCTTCGCCTTGGGTCACACACACGCACGAGTGCCCCCGTCAAGATGGCGGCCCTTCCGATGGCGCCCAAAACGCTGCTTATCACCGGCGCCACGGATGGCGTCGGCCTGGAAGTTGCCCGGCGATTGGTAGGCACCCGGCCACCCGCACTACACCCTTGGCCTGGTTGAATACTTCCGCTCGCAGGAGGGAATGGGCACTCAGCTCTCGGCTTTGTCGCGGCACACATATTCCTGTCCAGGCGTCGAGGGGGCACCACCTGCTCGTGCACGGGCGCAACCAAGCCAAGCTCGCCTCGGTGCGCGAGGAGTTGCAGCGGGTTTCGGGGGCCGGCGCGGTGACGACGCTGCAGGCGGACTTGTCGGACTTGCATGCGGTTAAGGGGCTGGTGGGCGAGGTGAAGCGGGCGGCGGAGCGGCTGGATGTGGTGATCAATAACGCGGGCGTTCTGAAGACCGCCAGCCCGACGACCCCTTCCGGCCTGGACGTGCGCTTCGTGGTCAACACCCTCGCCCCGTACATCCTCACGAGGGGCCTGCTGCCGCTGATGCCGCCCACCGGGAGGGTGATCAACCTCTCCTCGGCAGCGCAGGCGCCCGTAAGTCTGGACGCGCTTGCCGGCCGCGCCCCCGCCGGTGGTGACATGGAGGCGTATGCGCAGAGCAAGCTGGCGCTGACCATGTTCTCCATTCACCTAGGCCACACCCTCCACCCCCCGGCCCCATCCATCCTGGCCGTCAATCCAGGCTCCCTGCTGGGCACCAAGATGGTGCAGGGCGGCTTCGGGGTGGCCGGCAATGACATCGGCATCGGTGCCGACATCCTGGTGGACTGCGCGCTGTCGGATGGCTTTGCTGGGCAGACCGGGAAGTACTTTGACAACGACGCCGGGCGCTTTGGCCAGCCGCACCCGGATGCCCTCAACACCGATAAGGTTGCAGTTGTCATGGCGGCCATTGATGCGCTTGTGGCCGGGGCGTGACACATGATCACTCAACCAGCTCTTCTGCCCATCAGCCCCGGCGCCTTTTGCGAGGCTGCTGCACCACCTGGGCGGCACACGTGCGTAAGGCGGCTGACGCCCCGTATTATTTCAGAAAGTGCTCAAAGTCGGCAACCTGCTGACGATGGGGAGATGTTCTACAGTGTACCAGCTGCAGCGTCATCCAACTGGGCGATGGCCCCGTTGTGAATGTACCGTTGTCGAGGCAGAACAACTGTGCGCCCGGTCACTGCACGTGTCGAGTGGGCAGGTGCCCACCTATGTCAACGAAATGCCAAGCAGGCGTCATTCCGGATGTCTTCCATGAGGAACGTGCCTCCGTGGTCCGACACTGCTACGAGGATGTCGCTGCGACGCCTGAGGCCGCTCGCATCTATTTTACCCCAACAGCCATCAGGATCGTCTGGACACCCAGTCGTCGGTCCTTATAAATGAGCGGTGTCAATCTGTCAACTTATTCCGGGGCAGCACCGCATGCTAGCTGTCTTACGGCCCAATTACACGAACATGCATAGGGCCCGTTCGATGTGGTCCTATGAAGGCTAATTCGGCGTTCAATGGCATCCTTGGGCAACCCCCCCCCCCCGCCCCAAACCAATGCGCAATGCGGAAAAGTCTGTCGCAATTTCCAACACCCATCGCGCATTACTCATTGCCTTTATCATTCCTTACCTTCGCATAGCATAAATAGCGATTAGCTGCACGCGTGCGGCAGTAGTTCCGTTTCGCCGCTGCGAAGGCTGACCCACCTCTTCCAAGACGTCATAACCAAGGGTTGAATATTATGATGGTACAGGCTGAGATTTGAAACTCGTTCTAACTGAATGTCTCTTGACACCACCAAGCAGGCCCCGCCCCTGGCCAACCGCATAGGGTCCATCAATTAATGCACGCAGGGTGGGGCCTTTGTAACCAACGCGGCCATGTTGCAATCCAGAGGCACTAATCTTCCAGCAATGTCACTAGTACGCGCTCAGTGTTTCATACGGAGGTATTGCACGCGTATAAGCACGATAGCTTGTGCACGCTAGCCGCACCGGTGACGTCCGTAGCAACACGCGACCACGTGACTGGCGGTACCTGCGTTTCCCCGCCGTTTTTATTCCCCCGGATCTCGCAGCCCGCTCCAGCGCTGCGCTGGGCCGCTTGGCCCTTGCGCTGGCGGGACCAGCTCATACCTTGAGCTGTTGCCGGCGATGTCCCTGAACGCCTCGTGGGTTCGGAGGTGAAGGCGGGAGAATCACCCCCCCTGCACCGCTGGCCGTATGCTCTCCGATCGCTGGCAACATACCGAGACGGTTCGCCCAATGCACTGCAGCCGTAAAAGGTTCAACTTACGTGTGCGACATTCAAGGCCGTAAGCGCTAGGTTCAGCTGCCCATCTATTCATAAAGTCAAATTGGCGAATGAGGGGCATGAGACTTATGTGGAGAGGTATAAGTAGCCCCTCAGTTTCTTATATAAATGACTTCAATGAGCAGCACACGTGTCGATATGTGCCCAACCATGGTTGTTCAGAACTGTCAGTGGGCGCTCTGCTGCTAGTGCGCTTTCTATCTCTAACTGTATGCGCCGCTGGCCTCATGCGATTAAGGCGATGCAGTCATATCTGCTACTGCTGGTCGTCCGAAGTTGCCGAGTGCCGCAACCCCTCTATCCCGCATACATCGGCTACGAACGAGGCGCGCTTCCAACATGCGCGCTGCTGTCGACGCTGGCCGCCGGAGGCTGCTGATGGATCCGGTGCTTCTCACGCTTGATAGGAGCGGCGCTAATGCGACGATGGTTTACCATTGCCTAGCTAAGCAGCCGCCGTCTACTGTACTACGAGGAGCTGGTGGAAATGCGGACGAGCCACTTATCCGCTGAGTGACAAGCGTGCGCGGCCACTGCATGAGGACAATGACTACCCCATGTCGATGGGGGGGGGGGGGGGGGGGAGGGGGGGGGGGGGTTGTGCGGCAGATTCCGCCCCCATTCATATGGGTGCCTTTGTTCGCTGAGAGGTGGACAATTTGTTCTAACAGGTATTTATAGTGCCTGTCGGCAAAGCTGTACCCATGCATGGATGAAATCAAGGACATATGGTGCCAAAAGCAAAAAGTATAGCTCTCAGTAATAGCCCCGGCGTTCAACGTTGTTACCGCGAGCTATGATCCCGGAGCTTGACGCCATCGCTCTTGGAGTTCACGACCATGCGGAAAGCAGTCAAGTACACTAATACAGTGCCCCGGCGGGCGACGTATGTGGATCGATCCGATCGTAAAATATTGGGCGACATACGACGGGAGTTGGCGGTGCAGAGTAATGCGGCGTGGCAAAACTCGGAGCCTGGACAGAAGGGCCCACTTCGAGACATTCGAGACATGTCGGAGTACACGGGCATGGTATTCGGCACATTATTGGGTGAGGTGAGCAAGCGGCGGGTGGGGGGGGGGGGGGGGGGGGGGCGCCCCACGGGGCGAGGTGTCACCTGCTTGGCTGCAACGGGTCGGGGCGCCTGCTCGTCGCATGGCACCCGGTGCACCAGCCGAGCCCATCAGGAGGCCTTACTTGCAGGAAAGATTTCCTCGCTTGGGTCATGAGCTTGGCAGCGGCAGCTCATTGAGAAAGTGCACGTTGGCTAATCAAACAAAATCTTAGTTTCGTCCGTCAGCTGCACAGCGCGGCCAAGGGTCACCCTCGCACACACCTATTATGCACGGGTGGCCCGGACTCTCAGCCGGGGCGTATCATTATTCATCTGGCGCGCCTCGCGCGCGGGTTGCAGACCGTGGTTAAACGGCTTGGGTTCATCTCATAATCACGATTTTCGCGGCGGATTTGTTGTCATTGAAACTTGTTCCAGCTTTGTCCCGGGCGCGCCATGCCAGCTGTTTTACGACCCGACTGTACATGAACCCGCATTCTTTTATAGCTGTGCAGCATGTAGCCTGAAGTCCGTTGAAGACCAGGTGGTGGCGGAGCTGTTACTGGTAACACTGTTGTAACTCGCGCCACTGCGACCGGTTGATAGTATTTATTACGTACCTGGCTAGAGGCCGTATCATGTTGCGGGAACAAGCAGTGTCTGCGACCAAAACAATGCCTCCCTCACACTTGCCCCCAAACACCGCAACCAGGCTTTGGGTTCGCGGTATAGGCGGTACGCTGCAGCAGTCGTTCTTGCCACCAGGTACGAGGCAGCAGTGGAACTGTTCCACGGCGCGAGTGTTACAATTTACACCTCACTTTGCCATCCCAATAAAAGTCCACGGCGCGAGCGAGCGCGGAACTTCAATGCCGCCATGCCGCTAGCCTAAGGAGCTGGCACGTAATTTGACACCCGAATATCGGAATCGCAAGGTCACTGCGGCGTACTTCTAGTCATCAATCCCATGTAAACTATGCAAGCAATGCCAAATCCCACAAACCACGCGCAGTTGTAGATGGCCGCAAAGACCGACGGGACAGATGACAACACACCGGCAGAGTGCAGAAATCCCGGAATGTTTGGCGCAACTCCTGCCAGCAGCGCCGCAATCGCCGCCAGGTTCACGCCGCCGGTGTACCAGTAGGGCTGCCGGGGATCGGTTGAGTACAGGGCGTCGATGTCCAGGGTGCGCTGCCGCACCAGGAAGTAGTCAGACAGGAGGATGCCACCCACGGGGCCGAGGAGGGCGCTGTAGCCAATGAGCCACGTGAAGATGTAGCCCTGCGAGCTGGAGATGAGGTTCCACGGGCAGATGATCGCGCCCAGGACGGCTGTGATCAAGCCGCCGGCCCGGAATGATATCCTCTGCGGCGAGACATGCCGTGGTGCGCTGAGTGAGAGCAAAAGGCACGGGGTGGCCACAGCGTGGCAATTAACAAAGTTGTGCTGATGTGCCAATCATGACGGACAGCGGACAGCACCTGTGGGTTAAGGTTGACGAAGGCGTTGGCCGGGGCCACGACGTTGGCGGCTATATTGGTCGACAGCGTGGCCAGAATCAGGCCCACCAATGAAGCCGCTGTGTATGGGACAAGACGCCGCGGGAGGGGCAGGCCAAATAGTGAGTGGGCCGGGCCAGCTGATGGGGTCGATAGCTGCGCCGGGCAGGGATGAAATGCAGGCGCGATGCGGGGCGCAAATGGGTGGGCGCAGTACCCAGCGGTGCAGCTCCCGACATGCGCGCCACCACCTCCAAGGGATCGCTGACAGCGGCCCCGAAAATGGAGACGGTGGCGGAGGTCACGGCAAGCCCGATGAAAGAGAAGGCCGCCATCACGACCGGCAAGCCAATGGCCTGCCCGGTAAGCTGGTCCCGCTGGCTCCGCGCATACCTGGCACACCAGTAGGGAACAAGGAGTGTTGAATATAGCGATGGCCGCTGTCCCGGCAGGCCCTTCACATGTGCATGCATTGTACAGCGTTCCAAGTGGGTACAAATTTGCCAGAAGTGCACCCCGCTGTTATCCCTCCCATCAAGGGCAGACAGGCCAGCAGCCGTGCGGAGCACCTGCTGAAATCCGGGATGTTGAGAGCCAGCGTGGCCCAATACCCCACGTTGGCCGTGAGCGCAGGGATGAACGTCGCCGCCAGCTGGCCGGCCTTAGGCATGCCGGCCGCAAACTGCGAGGGCGCGGACAGCATGGGGCCCAGCCCGCCTGCAGCAGTAACCGCCCAGCACAGCAAGGCCATGCTGAGGGCAATCAGCACGGGCGCTGCGTACCTAAGAAGGGGCGAGGGGCAACAGGGGATGCTCTCCGTCAGTATGAGTACTACACCAAGATGCTCCATGCTTGTCACATCCTGCATGTACTTGTTTAACAATCGCATGACAACGCGGATGTTGCCACATTGGGATGGTGTAGGGTCTTACTTCTCCATCAGCCGAATGGACTCCACGCCTTCCCAGACAATCGCTACCTGCAGCGCCCAGAACGCCAGGAAGCATGCAAACTCGCTGGCCTTGATCCCCAGCCATGCCATCGGCTCAGCGGACACAGCCGCCGGTAGGAGCTTTGCTATCAGCGTGTGCATCGAGCTGCCGCCAACCCAGGTCTGGATACCGAACCAGCCGCAGGCAACCAGGGCTCTGAGCATCGAGGGGATGTTGGCGCCCAGTATGCCGAAGCTGGCGCGGCTCAACACGGGAAAAGGGATCCCATACCTGCAGCAAATGCAAGCGGTGGTGAGGTAAGGCGCCGGACCACATAGGCCACGTAGGCTCCGCATTACATGACACATATGGGATGCAAGAGCAGGGCAAGGGAGGAGGAAGGCGCTCACTTTGTGCCTGGGTGCGCTGCCAGTACCATGGGTACCAGGACCAGCAGGTTTGCTATAAAGATGTTGAGGATACCCTGTGGGTTGGGCAGCAGGCATGAGGGCACCCTCAATAACAATAACAAGCGAAGCCAAAGCTGGCATGCGGGATCCCAATGCCCTATGTGGCGACAACCGGGTAATCCGCCATGACAACCTGGTTACATTAATGTAACAGAAGCTCCGCTACCGGTATACGGGGCGTGTTGATAGGATTGTTGCGATGATCGTGTCGGTTTCGTGGGCTGCAATGGCATCACACCTGCCACCAGCTCATGCCCAACTGCACCATCGACGACGCCAGGCTGTACGTCGGGACGCTCACAACCAGCCCCACCCACAGTGCTGCCAGATCCCAGGTCGAGAAGGTGCGGCCCTGGGAAGTTGTGGGTGCAAAGTCCTGGTTGAACAAGCTGGCATCGGGACTTGCAGGCTGGCGGGGCTCGATTGGCTCACTGAACATACCGATCGCGGACGCTGCCACTGCTCGGGCGGGCGGGCGAACGGGCGGTTGAAGAGCCGAGCCGGGCCACGCTACAGGGACATCCCTGGCTGGGCATCGGACTCGTCCTGCAGCTGCCTCACCGTGCCGTAGTGCCGCCTTGCCGGATGCACGTCGTGCGACCCTGCAGCACGACACGCTAGCCCCGGACGGCTGTCGCTGTGCTGGTGGGCGAAGGGTGCGAGTTCCTTGAGCGCAACAGGCGGCCATTGAACGTCTGCTCAGTCGAGGGGACAACTCGCCACGGCGGGACGGTATGTATGACGGCAGGGGGAATAAGCTTGCTGCGATGGACGGTCGAGCCACGAGTGTTGATGCAGCGACTACCGGGAGATACTCGTGCCAGTAGCGATTACTGAGGGATGACCAGGGTTCGACATTTGGTTTTTATGGGAGGTAGTCGCTAAAGGTACCGGTATGCTTGCTGGGGGCTTTTTCGTCCGCCCAGGCCAGGACGGTCCGCCGGCGCCCGAAAAGTTTTTTATCATCAGACTAGAGGGCGGCTCCTGCTGGGGTTGATTGTTTTTTTCCGCCACCGGACTGGCACCAGTGAAACCCTTGCAGCGTCTCTACGACGGCCGTTTAGGCAGCAATCCAGCTGGGGTTTTAAATATCATCAGATTAGAGGGCCATTTTATTATGGGTACCTGCAGGGGTGTGGCGTTACCCCTGATACCTGTATAGGGTATACGCCGGCTCTGTTGGCGTACGCCGGCATACCCATATAGATGTATGTATATATATGTATATATACATACATATATATGATTTTGCTACAAACGATCGAAAATCGATGTATTATGTATATTGTTCATATATATTAGCTAAGGATTATGTACACCGGCATGCTTGACGTATATCCATATGCCGATATCTATATTTGCCGCTACAGACGATCCAAAATTGATTGCTATTGCTTATGGTCGCTACACATACCGGTGAGTGTGTGCCGTGTTTTAAATCCAGACGAGATTCACCGGATTTTCCCTGCTTCCTGTACGGACGAGGCACGAACAAAGAATGTATTCACGACAGGGTAGATACAGTATTAGGGATAGAATAACGGGTAGTAGTGCTTTGTACACGAATAGCGACTAGAGATGGTTTTTCCAGATGCAGAGGTACCAGGTGAGCAGGTGAGAGTGGAACTCCGACGCAGAATTAAGAACCGCCGACTAATATCCTTTACTAGTGGCCCGTGGAACTTTGCCATGACGGAACTTATCCGAATGTAATCCATTAAACAGCATTTTCACTGGGACACGACCAATATTACCGAATACATGTATGCCGGAAAAAGCACATACACGATGAGAAATTATGTTGTTGCTGCTGCTGATGGGAACGCATTGCTTCTTCATGCTGCAGCATTGGTTTTTGTTTCAAAACACAGGACTGTATCCACAATTATGTATCTGTGTATTATGCATGCCACTCTACTACTATATAATTTTACTATGTCTACACTATTTTTTATCGGATCAAGGCATCTATATAATTAGTGTTTTTTTAGCTAAGATCCCATCGGGCATGAGGATTTTTATGTGATTGGATCTCCGACACGGGAGGCGGCAACGTTCAACGGGCCGTGGCTGATCACTAGTTTCATGAGTAGACCCACCTCATGGTTCCTTGCTCCACTCTCATGATGCTGATGCATCTGTCCATGTCGAAGATGAGGTCCGTGATGATGATGACGAAACTTGAGGACAATAAAAGATTGTACTTGTCACCTGCCATGTAGGGACAATTATCACAACGATTTCACTGGGTGAAAAGCATACACGTAAGTCCATCTCTGGCAAGCATGTAACGTATTGTTCTGCTAAAGCATGAAGGTTATTATCTGAATGTGAGAAGACTGAGCGAGGAAGAGTACTCATGGGATGATATGATGGACGTGCGCGCACAGCCACAACGTGCAAAGCTGTTGGGCCGAAATCGCTGAGATATATGATAGTGAACCTACAAAATTGGTATAAAGCTACAGTCATATGAGTGCATGACGGCTAAGCTAACATGGGAAGCCAACACAACATCACACCCTGCCCCCCAAGCGGCCCGAGTTCCACGGGCCACTAGTAGAAGATGTCAATGAAAGGATTTTGCATTGCGCACGGGTTTAGGATCGAGCTGCTGACCGATCGCTGGGGCGCGCGGTGGAGGGGCCGGTTAGTCGTCGCGCCCAGCGCCGCGCGTTCATCATCACCGCCTGAATCGCCCGCTGCTATGGTATGGGCATAAGATCTGTACCCCGATGCTATTGTAATCGCAGGAAAAGCCAAGGCAGCTGCTGGAACGACACACACGCAAATGGGCGAGAGCATACTGCGCTACTTTCAGTGATATGAAATTCCAGTGTGTACCATGTCACCCCGGGCCGTGGGGCAAGCACAAACATAACGCTTCAAAATTAGTAATGCCTCCCACTACCAAAGCAATATAGTAGGATATTGACGACAGATGAGACTTCGGGGTGGCGATACCCAGTGAGGACCCAGCTGTGCCACCAGTGCAGCTTGGTTCGCCTCCCTGCCGCTCCCACCCCGCTCGCCGCAGTTCCCAGCCAGCTGTTACTGCCGCTACGGTTCTGACGGAGCATGGCTGCCCATGAGATGACCCGGCCTGCGTTGAAGCAGCCGGGGAGGGGCAGATGGAGATGTTGCTGTGGCCGAGTGGGCATGGCTGGCCCTGGGAGGGACAACATATAGAGACATGTGCTGAGGCATGCGGGTGTTGCAGGGGGCGAGGGAGCAGGGTTGGGACACATAGACTAGCGCTGCTGCAGCCTGTGAAAGACATCTGGAGGCGGTGCAGTGGGCGAGGGGGGCAGGATGCGCCGTGGGATGAAGGTACCTGTGCTGGGTAACGGCTTTATGTAGTGTATACGTGGTCGTGTACGTGGCTGTAACTACCAGCATTATCAGTCATTGTCAAACGCTTGACTGCGTCTGTCTGTTTTGACGCCGCTGGGTAGCGCGCACGTCATTTGCTGCCAGGGGGGCGCATGCCAGAGGCCACGGTCACTAATCGTCGACGTATCGGATAATGTGTGCACAGATATGTGCAGTTGCTGCCCAGCTCGCCCATTAGCCATCGTTGCTGTATCCTTACTCGAAGCATGGCGGCGCACAATGATGATGCCGTTTCGTTTTGTTGGCAGTGTATTAGGGTGTCCGCTTGACGCGGGGCGAGTCGTGCTACATGCATATTTACATATATAAATATGGTGAGTATACATTTCTCACGAGCTCGTGTGTGTCTCCAAGCATGCGTGCAACGCTGCTATCAATGCAGCATCAGCAGCAGCGGTACGGCATCAGCAATGCCCGTCACTGCAGTGCTGGATGTGCGATTCTAGATTCACACAGCAGCAATTCGTTACGTCAGGGACACACAGTAGCCATAGCAGCGCCCGCGCCGACTGTGTGCGCAATACCGCGCCCGACCGTGTGGCCCCGCTGAATTGCGTGCAAACACTGACATACCGCTGCATCTTTATCAATTCCCGAAGCTGTGGTGGCTTTGGTTCATGACTCCCGCTCTGTGCAAGGCGCGGCCTTGCAGAGTTGCAGGGCCATGGTAACAGGTGGGCCGCAATGTAGACCGAGCTGTTGTTTCCTCATACATGTACCGCCGTGCACCTGGGCATCATACCATCTTGACAGCGCCCAGCCTCATGGCATCGCCTGCATCGATGTTGAAACATCGTGTGTCTAACCTGGTCATCTGAAGTGCATTTGCTGACACTGAGTCATCGTTACCGTTGCAAGTTGGCAGTCGTTCAGCAGACGATCCGCCCACAGCACTCATGGGGTTGCAGGTGGTATAGGACACAACATTAGGTGAAAGCTATCGAAATTTGCCACAAGAACACATGGGGCCATGTCCACCCGCTCCGCCGCCTACACAACATGCAAAAGGACATCTATTACACACTACTGTAGGCCAATACACACACACAACTGCACTGAAATGGGTGTTCTGCGGTAAGATACCGTCCATTCTGCGCTGGTTTTGTGTGCATACTGCATTTGCATGCCCGTCAACATATATATCAGATGTCAAATATACTACTTGCAGACAAAACTACATCGACTACTATTTCTACAGGTATGGTAGCACGTAACCCCAATAATTTCAGGCTTGTGTCATGCGTCCTTACAAGCGTGGCGCCTCCCGATGCAATCCTTGGCAACGCATTCGATACAGCTCATTCACCACACGATGGCCACAGTCCATGCCTCGGGCTTCACACTCACCGCCCTGCACTCGCACAATAAAAACTTTCCACAATTACCATTCAATATTCCCGAGTCTGCTGTCGTACTCCTCCAGCCAATCCTCGCACCCCAGTGTGATGTGAATGCTGATGCATCTGGCAGAGGCGCAAGTAGATGCTGCCACCTGTGCAAGCGGAAGATCTATTGATGGCAAGTTACACGTTGCAGGTCATTGCTGATATAGCAGCTAACAATCTAAGAGAGCAGGCCGGGGTTGCCGCCCATGTGGTAGCCCTCGGGCATGGAGGAGCCAGTCTCGCCGGCCAGGGCAGCGCCGTCGAGGTACGAATCCGCCAGCTGCACGCGCTTCACGTTCTCCTGCTCACCGACCAGGGCCCGGCCGTACGCCATCAGGGCCTGAATGTGCATATGGGGCTTGGGCAGCACCACCTTGCCTTCCCGGGAGTTGACCAGGCGGGCGCCCATGTTGTCGTAGCCAGTCTCGTTCACAAACTGGCGCACGGCGTCGTCGTAGATGCGGGCACGGAGGGCGCCGAAGAAGTCGATGGACTGACCGGGGAACATGTCGACCAGACTCTCAACCTCCTGCTGGCTCACACCGTCGTCCTGGAAGATACCCATGCACACGCCGACGCGGTCCTCGCGGGAAGGGTTCCAGTAGAACTTCTCCATGCGGCCATCGCGGATGAGGGGAGCGTACAGGGTGGAGAAATCGTTACCGGTGGCAATGATGGGCACACGGGGGATCTCCTCCTCCTTGTACACACCGGGAAGCTGCACGTTCGTGGGGTTGTCCGCAATGTTCATCAGTGTGGCATTGCACATCTGGTTGTTCACAGTGTACTGCGTGGTGCCGCCCATGCGGCCGGCGCCGGCATCCAGATCGTTGATGAAGAGGGAAGCCATGCGGCCCTTCTTGATAATGTCGGACGCCTCGCGGTAGCGCTGGCGGATCAGCTTGGCGGGCTCACCGGCATTGCCGGACTCCAGCTCACCAGCCGACATGACAATGGGGGCAATGCCCAGCTTCTTGTAGGCCAGGCTGCACTGGAAGGTCTTACCCTGGCCCTTGCCACCCCAGATACCCAGGATCAGAGGGATCTTGATCTTGGGCAGGTCCATGAAGTTCTTGGCAACGTGGATGGACATCTTGTCCAGGAAAGCGGGCGCGATGTAGTAGCCAGACTCAAGGTTGTCAAAGTTGCGCTGGCCGGTGGAGACGTAGTCCTGGGACGACAAGACGGCGTTGTGGGTGCCGCCCTGGCCGAATCCACCCTGGAACTTGCTGTCCACCATGTTGCGGCCGCGGGCGATGTCCTGCTGGTCGTCAGACGTATCCATGCCGACGTCCATGCCCTTCCAGCGGCCGACCTGGCTCGCGGACTTCATCACGACGCGGCTGCCATTGGAGGGAGCGATGCGGGCGGGCTTGGCGCCGACGCGAGCTCCGGTGAAGCTGAGGAGGAAGAGAGGGAGAGAGAGAGGGGGGGGGGGGGGGGGGGGGGGGGGGGGTTGTTAGCCGCTGCCGAAGCGCGCTTCCCTCGCCTCTATGCCGGGTTTCGCTGGCGAGTGCCGGAAAGCCCGCGGACGGCCGACAGCGACTCGCAATGGGAGGCAGGTGCTGGCTAGACCATAAACACTGCAGACCAACACGCAAATTATCGAAGCATGGCAGACGGTGCAGCGTACTGTTGCGACTCAGCGGCGAAGGGAGAAGCTTCTGGACGTTTGGGAACGGGTGAGGCAAGTGACTCGCGATCTAGCTATGAACTACGCGAAGCGCTCTTGCAGGGACGAACACGTCTGCCAAGCGCACCACCGCGGTGAGCGACGGGCTGTGACTTCCAGCAAAACAAAGTTTCCCCAGGAGGGTTTGATGCCTCCGGGCGGTCGTGAACGCCCGGCCTGGGTCCAAGGCGGAGGACGAGAGGCAGGCCGTACGTGGTACGTGGGCGTAGGCTGAACTGGTGGGCAAAGCGGGCGGGAGCCGGCAGAGGCAGATTGGGCAAATGCGCGCGCTAGGGCTGAGGGGTTGATGGACATACCTGGAGCGGGCGATAGGGGCGGGTGCCCGGGAAGAGAGCATAGAGGGAGCCATTTCGTGATTCAAAGCGGCGAAACCGACAACGGGTGGGAGGAGTGAGAGTGTTTTCCGGCGGCGATGGCGTGTGGCTGTGACACTCGCGGGCTTGCCCCCGGCCCCGCACACAAGCGATGCTGCGCAGAGACGAGTTTGCGGCCGCCAGCCGGTTACGAGCCACATCCTGATCTAGAAGGCTTGCCAGATGAGGATACCAGATACCGGAGTTCGCGAGATCTGACGGCTTCGAAGCGATGACATTCGCCCAGATGCTGCGTCAGCCGGACGCTTGTGGTAGGATAGCGCGGGGCGTCGCTTACCTGGCAGCCTGGTTCAGTGGCTCGTATGTTGCCAGGGTGTAGACCGTACCCGTATAAAACTATCTCGTACGATCAATATCAGTTTACGTACGGTAAGCATGGCAGCCAGTACACGTACCAGTACAGTCTCGGCGTCGACTTGTAGGTCGCCGCCGCATCAGGTGCGCGGGTATTGTTATTCAGTCGGACGCTCGGACGACGTGATGCTGGGATGCTGATGTCGGCGAGACGCGAGTAGCCTGATATCGCTGCAACTGCTGCTGATTGAACCAGGAACTGCCGGACTATAGCCTCTCGCTAGCTGCAAATCCCTGCTGCTTTATGATTCTACGCAAGTCATCATGCATGCGTTTTGAGTGACAGCCACATGACAGGCACATATTTACTCTCTTCATTGCAAGTCTTAAGATCATTGTAACAGTCGCCCAGCGTCGACAAGCTGGGTGCAATAGTGTGTGCAACTTTTGGATCAGGGACATGTTTGTGGACCAGCTCGTGCGATTTTGGAATTAATTGGTTGGCTATCCAGTTGGCTGTGGGCAGCAGGTAGGGGGGCCAAATTGTCGCGATTCCGAGCCTTGGGAGCAGTATGTAAGGAACATCAGTTCCGTGCACTTGACCTGGATGCCTGTCGGGACGTGCTTTATCCGGACGGCCGTCTCCACCTGGGGCCGCCAGCCACCCAGGGGGGTTGCGCCAACTCAGAGCCCCCCCTCAGCCCTGGGCCGCGGCTGTCATATCTGCACCACCAGCGCATCCGTGTGCCTAGCGACACCTGTACCTTGTGACATCAGTTCCTCTTATGCTAGCTGCAAATCCATGCTGTTGTATGATTCTACATAAGTCATCATGCAAACGTTTTCAGTGACAGCCACAGGCACTTATTCATTTCGTCTTAAGATCATAGTAACAGTCGCCCAGCATCGACAAGCTGGGTGCAATAGTGTTTACAACTTTCGGATCAGGAACATGCTTGTGGATCAGCTCATGCGATTTTGGAATTTATTGGTTGGCTATCTAACAAATTGTGGGCAGCAGGTAGGGGGTTATCGCCATTCTGAGCATTGGGAGCAGTATGTAAGGAACGTGTTTTTAAACATACGGCTGCCACTTTAAATATATATATGGAATTCGTAAGGACTCCGGAGCAGGATGAAATGGAACGTGCTAGAATCGTGGAGGAGGAGCCCGGAGGGGGGGGGGGGGGGGGGGGTGAGTACGCCGGGCTTTGACGCAATGCCCTGTTTTTAGAATGGCGTTGTGATCTTGTTTGCTGGAGAAATGTGCAATAAAAGCATATATAGCATATATAGCATATATAGCATATATATATATATAGCATGAGGCATGTCAGCGTGCCATGTGTGCTTCGGGCAGCAGCCGGGAATGCATTGGGGCGTGTGCATGATGCAGTCACAAGGTCGTACATGGGTACGTTGTTCACGTCTCCTACGAGTGCTCACATTGCACAATACCTAAGGTACTCTGTTGGAATTCAAACTACTATTCCTCTACACTTGTCAACCAACAGAAACAAAACAATATTAATGTTTCCGCCGCTGGATCTGCAAGCTATCTAGCTAGGTGCCCTGCCAGGCGCGACGTCACAGCTTCGACCTGGCCTGCACGGCCACAGCGTCTGCCTGCCTTCCATCCGAGCTCGCATGTGCAAGCATCCTCTCCTTCTTGCCAAGGCCAACAACGCGCGCAGGGCAGCCGGCCACGGTGACGCCGGGTGGCACAGCCTTGACCACCACGCTGCAGGCAGCTATCTTGGCGCCTTTTCCGATGCTGATGTTGCCAAGTATGGTGGCGCCAGCCCCTACAATCACGTTCTCCTCTAGCTTCGGGTGCCGGTCGCCATGCTCCTTGCCCGTCCCGCCGAGAGTGACGCCATGCAGCAGGCTGCAGCCGTTGCTCACCACCGCGGTTTCCCCAATCACAATCCCGGTTGCGTGGTCGAACATGATGCTGTGGCCAATCCTGGCTGCAGGGTGGATGTCCATGCCAAAGACCTGGGAGACTCGTGACTGGATCAGAAAAGCCAGTGACGTGCGGTTCTGCCCCCACAGCCAGTGACTTACCCTGTGGGCCTGCAGACCATGGAATCCCTGCAAAGGCCAGCCCAACCACACACATCAGACCGCGACATGCCCACCATGTGCACGCTATTTTCTACAAGGCACGGCGTGGCGTAGCGCACCTTAAAGAACAGCAGGCAGTGAGCCATGTCGGGGCAGGCAGGGTCGCGCTCGCTAACAGCTCGAAGGTCCTTGCGAATGTAGTCCCCCAAGGGGTCGCCTTCAGGCGTTGTGCCGCGCTCGAATGCCTCATTCAGGATGGGGGCCCACTGCGCGGACGAGATGCCCAGCCCAGCCAGCAAATGGGCAAGAATGTGCGCCAGGGAACCCTCCAGTGTCCTTTGTGACAAAACAGCTGCATGCAGCTTGGGCTGCATGAGCGGCTCGCGCTGGCACTCAGCGGCCACCAGATCCCTAATGGAACTCCAGCAGGTATCCTCCTACAATCAAAGTGGCATGCAGCATGTCAGCCACAACCTTCTGTTTAATTGTCATGATACACACAAGGCGGCCGCAATTACTCCTGTTATCGGACATGATGTATGCTGGACAAGGGAATTGCGCAGTGGAATAGAGATGAGGGATGGAATCCACCAGAGGAACCCTTAGGACAAGAGTGAGGGGGTGTCGAGCAGTAGGGCACTCCAAAGACAACGCTGCTTCTGCGCGAGTGAGGCATGCGAGTGAGGCATCCGTATCTTCCGGCCTGCCTCACCTGTGGGCTAATCATAGTGTACGCAGCTGGCAGCGAAGTCGACCTGAGCAACGCCGTCGGCAGCGCCTCCATGAGTTCCAGCCGCGTAGCAGCCCAAACGATCACCACCCCGGCAACCGCACCGGTCGCGTAAGGGGATGCCGGGTACGGGCTGCGGGCAGCGCTGTTTTCTCGGCCGGTGAGTAAGAGACGGGTGCCCAGGAATCTACAACACACCTCGCAGACCACAGGCGCGGCGATGCTGGGCCCTGACTGCTGTAGCTTAGTCCGCCTGCCTCGAGCGTCTGTCAGGAGTTGGTACGGGCGACTGAAATCAAAACGACTGCGGCGAGAAAGGCGCTTTCGGGACGATGCCGAAATGGCGGCAAGCTACAGGTAGCAGGTATTGGTGTGCGGCCCTGGTGCGGCGTACCCCGCCGTATCCCCTTATGTCTGCGCTGGTTGCAGGGAGAGCGTCCATAGAATGCCGCCGAATCCCGCGTATGCCGGGTACGGACGCCGGCGGGTGACGTCGCTTTTCATCGTTATAGTCGCCGCCGTTTAGACATAAAGATAAATTACGTAATCCTGTCATAATAGTACGTCCGATCCATGTTTTGCATCACGACGGTGCTGTACAGTACCTGGTACTGGTGTGAACTACAAAAAGGCTAGTCGCTAGCAGTGCAAATGGTTGACGTTTCCGACTGCCTTTTCGGGTGATTTCCTGATCGCCTTTTGCAGCTAGATCGTGACTATAAGTCCACCGCCAAAAGCAGTACAGTACTAGAATTTCAACATACAATCGAGTCTGGTTTTGCCAAACGAGGGTGCAGAGGCTGTTTTACACTGAAGAAACGCCGTTGTACACCTGCCCACAAAAGTCTTGCCACACTTGTCAAGCATCAATTGTAGATTGGCCCATTATGAGCCCTCACCTTCGTTTCCGGTCGCACCCTTCCATGTGTCATACGTGAACACGACATCATGCGTGGGGAAAGCCCTAAGTGGCGTCTGTTGTGCTCTCGTTGTAAAGCCATATGTGTGCGAGTCATTGTTCAGTGTTATTCGTATTGAATTTGATAACCCAATGTCACGAGGGCACGAATTCTTATATCGCACGTATATGCGTTCTATCTGTACAGATGGACGCCCAGAGATAGCTCTACCATCGTAGAGCAAATTCACAAAGGCGCGCCGTCCCCACCGTCGGCATGCAAGTGAGCAGTTCCCGCAAAACGGCCAATA
>VCJN01000616.1:0-37333 GCA_006384855.1 Tetraselmis striata | reverse complement strand
TATGCACTACTGGGCTGATGGAACCATGCACGAGAGACAGCCAAATGCAACGCTGTTTGGCTGTGAGATCGAACCCATACCAGCAGTGGTGAGCATCTTCTCTGCAAACCAGATGGCTAAGCTGCTACATACCTCTGCTGGACCAGTTGAAATTGCAGAGGCAGCATCATTCTTTATAGCCACTATGAAAGAAGACTATTAGTACCCAGACAACACAACAAAAGTCAGATGATCTGCAGGTACATACTGATTTTGGCGAACAATATGATGCGCCCCGCTGCCCCGGGCCGCGGCGCGTTGGCGCCCCGCTGCCCCGGGCCGCGGCGCGTTGGCGCCCCGCTGCCCCGGGCCGCGCCGCGTTGGCGCCCCGCTGCCCCGGGCCGCGCCGCGTTGGCGCCCCGCTGCCCCGGGCCGCGCCGCGTTGGCGCCCCGCTGCCCCGGGCCGCGGCGCGTTGGCGCCCCGCTGCCCCGGGCCGCGCCGCGTTGGCGCCCCGCTGCCCCGGGCCGCGCCGCGTTGGCGCCCCGCTGCCCCGGGCCGCGCCGCGTTGGCGCCCCGCTGCCCCGGGCCGCGGCTCGTTGGCGCCCCGCTGCCCCGGGCCGCGGCTCGTTGGCGCCCCGCTGCCCCGGGCCGCGGCTCGTTGGCGCCCCGCTGCCCCGGGCGCAATAATAAAGGAAATGCGGTTTGTGAAATCGACGGACGAGAGACGATTAAACTCTAATCTGCTGTCGAAAACAGTTTCTAATGATCGTCGATTATGACTAATGTTGATTCCCCTGTCACGGACCATACACGAACCCACGTTGCTTGGCGAGGTGCTCCGAGAGATGCGCCGTTAAAGTCGCCGAATCTCTTCCGACGACCAACCACAAGGCGCGTTTGTTGGTGTCGGGGTTTCTTGGGTGCTTCGACGCGATGATAAGTACACGACCCGCTGTCAACAGACTGTCGAGGTAGTCCATTCGCGGGAGGGGGCCTTGCGTCAAGTAGGTGCTCGGAATCTGCACGCAGCTGATATCCGCATTGGAGGCCGCCAGCAACGGTAGGAGAAAGTCCAAGTGACTGAACCAAGGCGACGTCACGACGACAAAGGGCTCGTTGCACAGGGCAGTGGCCTTGTCGTGTGTTTCCGGCGACAAAGCGTCGGCGACGAAGTGGGACACGCGAGACGGGTTGATGTCGCTCAATATCACCCTCCTGGCCCTCCCGAACAGAGCGTGTGCCGTGCCGGCGAAGCCGCTGCAGGGATCCCACACGCAGACCTGTCGCCAAGTCTTAACGCAGGCCGTCAAGCAGTGATACTCCCACGGAGATGTGTAGATGCACGGTGGGTTATTGCCCAACATCTTGCGGTAAAGAGCGTGCCCGCGTTTCAGCGTGTGCTCCGACCACGCGCCAGGCATCCCCGCAGTCAAGCGAGCTGCGTACGTTGACAGCGTATCACCAATCTCCGGTAAAATCCGGCGCAACAGCATGTTTCAACGGTTCCACCACGCAGGGAAGTCGGGTACGGAAAGCGACTCGTGGTTACAAGAGGTCGGAGCGATAGTAGACGGGTTTGTACGCGAGAGATGCGGGCGTTCACCTGCCCCCACTGCGGAGATGCGGGTAATCCCATCCCTCTCGGTTAATTCTCTCCACCCTCCGCATCTCTTGCTCGTCAGTCTTGCCTGCGGTGGCCTCACCCACCGCTGCTTTGACGTCCTCCAGGATGTAGTCGTCGTCCCCAATGTGGGCCTCCGGGCTCCAGTGCCGCATCTCTTTCGCCGCCGCCATGGTTCTCGCTGTCTCGTGCATGCGACGGTAGGCCTCGTCCTTGTGGTCGACTTCAGGCAGGAAGGCAGCCATGCCGGGGACGTGGTAGGACAGAATTTGCCACTCCGGTCCTGGCATCATGGCGCCTGTGTTGGGGTGCAAGCTCAGAAAGATGCGGAAGCAAGGGCTGACACCCGCAACTTCCTTGCATCTCGGGCATCTTGTTGCGAACGCAGGGTTGACGCCTCCCTTGGGTGGGCTGGCGTGGACATCTTGTGCAGGCACGATAAAAGCAAGACCAGGGCGCGAGTATGTCGCAGCGTCCTCGTTTCCAGCGCAGACGTCCATGCGGTACCGGTCGTCCACGACGCCGAGGGGAACGAGAGATTTGCTCAGAGCGAGGCGCCCAGTGCAGAGATTCCGAACCTTCCGGAGCTCAGCAAGGACCTCCGGCCGATTCTGCTCCAGCCACGGCACGACGCCAAGCGACGAGGCTGCAGCCACTTCCCACTGAGCGAAGATGTAGTGAGAGTCACACGCGAGGGTGAGATTCCACCCTACTGGTGTCTAAAACACAATGGCACTGTGGAAGGCGAAAAGGGGTGTTGGGGAAGGGGGGGAGGCTCACGATTCCAGGTGCAGCCCACTTCAAGGCGTCGACGATAGTCACATCTCTCCCCCTCCGGACGGCAGTCAGTGGCGCACAGCAATTGAGAAAGATGATGAGGAGGAGCCCCCCCGCCACGCCATCTACATGGGCAGGACCCGAGCCGCAGTCCGGGTCTGCCATGATGAGGGCCTTGTGCCGGGCAATGTAACCAGGGGACGAGATTCGTAGCTGCCGGTGAGCTTCTTGGACATACTCGTTGCAAATCCCCCGCAACTCGTTGTACACAAGCCGGTGTTCATCGGAGGCCAGGAAGGCTCGCATGTTCACCGTGCTGTCGTCCCCGCCCCTCCCCCGCAGTCTCAGGTCATCAAAGCCTGCGGGTCGAGGGGTGTTAGAGGTCTTTGGTGAACAAGGACGTAAATAAGGAATGGGAAAGGGGGCTGGTGTCACCACTCATGTCGAGATGCAGCTGCTTCCTGCCGCCTCCAATGAAGGTCCACGCCTTTTCCTCACCAAGGGAACCGGCAAGACGTGCAGCGACCAGCCTGTCCCCTAGGTCAGCGACGCGGTCGCAAAGGTCTTGGGACCCAAAAAACGAGCGGACGCGTGTTTGAAGGAAGTCTTGGTTGCCGACAAGAGTGGCGACGGTGGGGTCGGTGATTGGCGGAGATTCCCCGACAAGGCGAGGCGCGACAAGTCGCTCAGCGAGGGGCGTGGGTGCAGGCTGCCCACGAAGGGGAGGGAGAGGAGCATACCGCTGGAAGCCGAGCCTGGGTGCACTTGGAGTGCTCCCTGTCCTAGGCTTGCGGAAGACTGTTGGTGCGAGAGTAGGAGGCCGAGATGTCCGTGCAAGCGGCGTTACGGGCTTTGCGTCCCGAGATGAGGCCTTTTTGGGCGGAGATGTGGGTCGGGGACGCAGGGATGGGGCACCGCCTTGGGAAGATGTGGCAAGGCGACTTCCAGCAGCGGCACCCGAAGGCGCCTGACGGCTTGACCGGGTTTCGCGTTTCGGCTTAGGCGCCTGGAAGGGGTCGTCGTCCTCCAATTCTGTCGCCATCTTCAAAGGAGGACTCGGCCCGCGCTTCTCGGAATGCTTCCTACGCAGCTTCATGGGCGACAAGGTGGTCTTGCCTCCTGTGCTCAACGCACCGTGCGAGCGCTTCGTCGCTACCGAAGGCTGAGACTCACTCGGCGGCTTGGCAGTCACCGAGGGACCAAGCCTGCTGGGGGGAGGCGGCGGAGCTGCTCGAAGCTCGAGGAGACCTGCTGCAGCGCCTTTTTGGGAACCATCTCCACCGGACCCCGCTGGCGGTGGTTGAGATGCGGGCTTGGAGGACCCGCCAACTTGACGAGGCGCCGCTACGACCTGGTAGTAGCGATTGTCGACCAAGACGGTGCGGGGTGCCGAGCTCCCTCGGCAGGGCTGGCAGGTGTTGGTGGACTTCGTGAAGCGTTTGTTCTTGATATGTTGAATGCCGCGCCGCATCTCGTAGTCGTTGTGCCATTCGCGCACGCTGCGAATCGAGTAGCCACAGTGTTTCACAGTTCTACTCTGGCACTCAACGAAGAGGACAGACTCCACGGCATCTTGCCAAGATGTCTCCGGCCATGCTCCCTGGCTGCCATTGGTTTCTTGGAGTGCCCTCTTGCGGTCGGCGTAGGCGTGCTCGTTATGAGGCTCAGGGAGCGCACGCACCCACAGCTTCCGTACACCACTTGCAGCAGTGCTCGTGAACACTTTGGTCGGTACAATGTCGAGAGTCAGCGCAATCTTGTTCGCGGCTGTGTCGGAGAAGCCAAAGTGCCTGACAGTTTGCGGCAAGTTGCCCACCGAGAAGCAGGGTGAATTTGTGGCCAAGGGGAAGAACTCGATGGGGAATCTCGTGAGCTTGCCGTGGAGATGCGGGTAAACAACATCCAGACGGTCCTTGGTGTTGAAGGAGGGGTTCTCGGAGATGTGCGCACACTCGAAGAAGGGTGCCCAAACCTTGGCCAATGTGTCGACATCGTCGTCGCCAATGAGGAGCTGGGGGGGTTCGGTCACACCGCTGTGGCCTGGAACAGGCATCTTCACGAAGAACCTCCACAAGAAGAACGTGGCGATGGCTCTGGCTGCAAGCACGCATCTCGCCCAGCAGGTGCTGGCGTCTCTTTGTTGCGTGACGACCCCGTGGAAGAAGCCGTGGCCAGGGGGTGGGGGGTTCCACCCCCCCAGGGAGGGAGGCCTAGAAATCTCCAGCCAAACAGCTTGCCAACCGGAGTAGGGGATGGCGCGGGTGGGTACCTTGACTGAGACGCAGGAGTCGTAGATGAAGACAGGGGCGACCAAGGCACCATCTCGCGACTGCCAGACAGCAAACGCGAAGTGCCCTGGAGTCGTGACGATGTCTAGCCACACGACGAGCTTGCCCTTCTCGGGAACGCGGTATGTCTTTCTTTGAAACCTGACGACGATGAACTCCCACGTCTTCGCGGCGTCTTGGCCAAGGTGGCGCTTGTCAAAGACCGAGATGGGCACCCGGAGCTCCATACCTTCAGGGCAAGGGAAGAGGTCCACGATGGCGTGGAGGCAAGGCATGAAGAAGAAGTTCGAGTTGGGCGACACGTTAACCACGTTGCGAATGACTCTTGTCAAGAGCTTGTGATGCTCCTTGTAGTCGTCGGGATGCCCGTCCTGTGGTTCGGGCCAGGTGGCGAAGTACGCAGGGAAGTCCCGCTCGTAGCAGTTCCACTCGCCGAGCATTGGGTCGACAAGTGGCGATTCTTGTTGAAGGGGGGTCGTGGAGATGGTCTATGTAGGGAAAGGGGGGGGGGGGGGAACGTGTGAGAATCTTTCCCCTCACGCGCGAAGATGCGCACATGTTTGAGGTTCTGTTGACAAGGGGCGAGGGGTTACCATTTTGCTCCCACTTGTGGCGCTTGTGGCGGGGCTCGTTTGTCCAGGCGGACACCCTCCGACAGTATTGGGCCCCTCCCCCTCCTCCTCCTCCTCCTCCTCCTCCTCCTCCTCTTCCTGTCCGAGCTTGTCCTCATGAATCGTGGCCAAAGGTTGACCTTGACCGGCTCCAGACTCTTCGACATCGGTCTGGGTGAGTTGAGATCCCTGAGATGCGCGATGGCGAGATGCGCTTAACGCAGCCCACGGCGCCGAGATGAGTGACGCTAACGAAGATGCGAGTCCGCGTACCGTTGGAGTCGCTCCGGGGAGTGGGTCCAAAGGTGGCACGCCTTGAGGCTGGGGGTTAGGCTGAGGCCCCGGCTCAGCCAAAGGCTGCGAATCTCCGTACCAAGGCCATGGCGGTCCGCTTCGCTGTTGCCCACCGCTCGGTTGCAGGGGCCTTATGGGCTGAGTCGTGGGTATTGGAGCCTGAGACGCCCTCCTGCCCGAACGCAAGTGCATCTGCGGAGAATCTTGCGCCATGGGGGTCACTAGCAGTGTGTCGAGAGGCCTGCTCGTTGGGTCAAAGCCAAGCGCAGCTGCAGATGCCCCCGCCACCGGAGTCTTCAACCGGGCAGAGGTGCGTTTTCCTTTGCGAGGACGGTCTGCCATGCTTTTGTGAACCAAGATGCGTGAAGATGCCTCCCTGAACAAAAGCGCGAGGGTGCTTGCGAGTGATAGAGGAGTGAAAAGAACAGCGGCGGAGTAGCATTCGAGGCAAAAACGGTTACCATGGAGTGGTAGCGACGCATCTCGTCAAGGGGCGGTGGACTGTTGTGTAGTACATAGTGCAGTAAAGATGAAGGGTACCTCGTACAGTGCTGGCAAGAATGTGTGAAAGGCCAGTTTTGCCGTACATTCGTACGGTATTGGGCGGGACTCAGTTTTTGCACCCCCCTTGGGGGGTGCAAAACCGAGTTAAGGGGGGTACATTTTCGAGTCCGTAAATGTGCCCATTTTGACTCGATATTTGCCCTTTTTCCCGGCGCACCTCTTTGTCCATGCCGTGTACTCGCATTATATGAGTATATCAGGGCAGTGTACCAGTTCCGGGTATTTTGATGCAGTGTTATAGTGATCCAAGAGTGTTTGAAATTCCATCAGTGGCCTTTAATTACTCTTGCACAATGCTCCAGTAATTCGCTTGATGACTTGATAATAAATAAATCGCGCCTACCCAGGGCTTTTCGTGTGTGGAGTGCTGCCTATAAACCCTACGCTGCAATAAGGGTTTTACTGCTGCCAGTCATGTCCCGGGGTGTTGATGGTAGATTGGCAATGCAACTATAGTGTTGTGGCAGTGATACTTTTTTGTAACCTATCATACGCTATGTTTGGCATACTACAGTACGGGTATCATCATCGGTACCGGAGAACAAAATGACCGACCGAGGAAGGATTGTCAAACCCACATTGAGTTGACTCCGACTCGCAATATCGGACACCTCGTGCCCCAACGAGTTGGTTCGTATTGATGTCGTAAATCCCAGCATCACAGTGTTACGTCCCACGAAGGTCGCAATGGTTGGAGTGTTTGTTCTGAACTGACTGATGTTAACGGTAACATCCGAGTTGCTCATTTACTTACAAGGATGATTATTACACAGAATTGCTTCGATTCCTCGAAGCCCGGCGTGGGGTCTAGCGAGGACGAGTCAAGGGCTGGAGGAGGTGTATATCGGAAGCGGTTGTGATCGTAGCATGGATGGAAGCTGTGACGGCGCTCTCGTTCCCGACTTGGTCTCGTGCCAGCAGCCATCCGTAGTGCGTGGGCCCTGGCGAGAGCCCCGTGGTCGCATGTGAAGTGACCGTACCACCGAGAGCCACCCCCGAAGCCTTGACTTTTGATGCGGCAGGAGCTGTTGTTTGTGTGTACGAGACCCAAAGAAAAGAGTCTGAACCGCATCGTTGTCGCTCGCCGAAATCACGATATCGATCTCGGATGTGGCCGGTGTTCCGGCGCCGATAGTGAACGTAGATCGAGATGACCGGATGTGTGTTGTCCAGTTGTCTTGTGGCGTGTAGCTCCCTAGAGGAGTGATGGACTCGTTACCGCTGTCGTCCACTGGCCGAATCCAGAAGTATTGGAGCGCGTTAGGGGCACCAACAAAGTGTATGTGGTGGTGAGAGTCGATCACGCGATTGTTTTTTCGCCCCCGGGACAAAACTGGCAGTGAAACCCTTGCAGCGTCTCTACGACGGCCGTTTATGCAGCAATCCAGTTACGGAAAGCTCTAGGTAGGCGACGCTCCGTTATAGTCATCAAGCAAATTGCCGAAGCATTCTGCAAGACTAATTGGAGGCCAGTGATGGAATTTCCTACACTGTTGGATCACCGTCTAAAACACTGTCATGAAAATACCCGGCACTGACCACGAAAGGTCCGCCTTACCCGTTTGGGCGTCGGCCCATTCGAGTAATGCGAGTTGGGGCAAGCCCCAACCCGCGCAGCAAAGCATTTCGGGAGTGCGATACATGTGTAACAAAGAAGGCAATGTGAGGGAGCGCCCGACGCCTTAGCAGGAAAAGTTTCCCATTCCCGGTAAAATACAGGGCGCCGTGAAGGGAGGGAGGGACCCCGCCCAAAATAAAGGCAGTTAAGCCCTCAGGTGTCGACGCAATAACATGACTACTAATGAAATCCCTGAACTCCGGAACTAACAACTCAAAATTATGACGGTGATACCCCCACCGCGGGCACTCCACCAACATATGTTCGATAGTCTCAGATTCGCCTCCGCCACATGCAGGGCGCGCTTACCCTTCCTAACCCGGTCGTCTACTATGTGTTGCATACCTAAATCCGAGTTCATGACCGTACCCAAATACGTATATTCATTTACAACCGGTACCCGTTCCCTCCCAAGCTGCCATCGGCCAGCTTGTTCGCGTAACGCGGTCTCGTCGGAATATCGGCCTAATGCCATCACCCCACACTTAAGTACCCCAAACCCCATAAAATGGTCCTTCGCCCACTGCGAGAAGTGGGCGAACATGGCATGCAGGTTATCGAACGAGCCTGTGATACCAACAGCGTCGTCCGCGTATAACTGACATGGCACCCTTAGTGGTTGCCTTGCCGCTAATGTGCCGGTGCACCATGGTACATCACAACCTAGCTGTTCTGCCCCATCGAATATATCGTTAATAAATATGTTAAATAGGATGGGGGAAGCGGGGCATCCTTGTCGGAGGCCACGCTCTATGGGTATGGCGTCGAATAGTGTTCCCGGGCCCACCCCTGTCTTGACCCGTACCATACTATCCATGTATAAAGTTTTAATGAAGCATATTACCCGTGACTCCTATGGCTTGTAGTTTTAGAAATAATTGCTCATGAGGTACGGTGTCAAATGCATTTCTTTCTTCAGTCAATGAAACCCGCGAATGTGGGTAGACCTGCCGCTTGGCGACGGGCCGCGATATCGAACAAGCTGGCGACCTGCATAGGGCCCTCCTCATTCCGCACAAAACCGCTTGCCAACGGCGGATTATCCCTTTAGCTTGGCAGACGTCTTGCAAGCGTTGGGCAATGACGGTCATAAGGAGTTTCATAGCAGCACCCATAATCGAAAACCCTTGTAGTTGTCCATAACGGTCGCGTCGCCTTTCTTGGGCACCGATACTATGGCCGAGCTACGCCACTGCTTGGGGATATAGTTCTTAGTCCATATCACGTTAATTAAGGCCCGCAATGCCTTGCCGAAATGGCTATTTGGGGCGTATATCGCCAATTTTAAAGCCTCCGCAGTAATCCCATCCTGCCCCTGGGCCGATCCCGAGATGCTCGAGGAAATATCAGTTTCCGTGGTGTGCCCATGTCGTTCACTGTGTTCACACCGAGGTGAGCTTGGGACACTGTCATTGCTTGATTGAAACCGAACAAAAAAGCGATGTCGTTTTCGGATAACGTTGATGAGAACGAACGAAGTTAGAACCTCAGAAAGGAGATCAAGATCGATCGAAAGCCCTTGTATGTCCAGTCAAGGTAAAGAGTGTATAATTATTCTACGGGTAATATACGGATTAGTACGAGTCCTCGCGTGATGACACGCACGCGAGTACGGCTCGTATCTCGGTCTGCTGTATTATTTATATGTATTGCCGCACATATATCATGTATTGCGACATATATCATGTATTGCCGCACAATGAAAGGGCTAGCGTTTTGGCTTCTGTCTGACTCTCCACGGCGACACCCTTGGCAATGGGCATGCTGCTAGAGGCTGGCATGGCATGATGACCAGTGCCGGCGATAGCAATAATACTTGTAGCAGTGGGTGATGGCAACTTGTTAGAATTATTGCATTTTGAAAAACGCACGTCTCTGCACCACCGTCGCACAGCCCCGGCCCGCCTTACCCACCAAGGCCATTGTCCACTTCCGCAAACCGGGGTTAAAATGTACACTTTTAGCAACCCGGGGCTACACGTAAAACGGCAAGAAAGATCTGAGTTTCCGGGCAACGGGGGGAGCAGGTGACTGCTCACCTGGCGAGCCCTGCATCAAGCGCGGGCGCGACGAGCATGGCTACCCGCGCCGTCCCTCGCCCAGCTGAGGATCATGCCATTAGATTCGGCATGCTTGCCGAGTTCCTGCCGGCGTACCACCGCCCGCAGCTCCGCCAATATGGCCTCTTGGCGAAAGTGGCCCTCCGACGACTCGCGTCCATGGACGCCCGTCCTCGGGGGGGCGCCGGGGGGGGGGGGGGGGGGGGGCAGTCGATGCTGACAGCGCGGCCGCGTGGGCCCGCCGGGCGGCTAGAGCGGTTGCCAGGAGGTGCAAGGTCACCCGGTGATATTGTTGGGGCGGAGAGGGTTCGCGCCGCTGGGGAAAGGAAGGGTCGAGTCGGCAGGGTGCAAGTTCTTGCGGCAGCGTTCGGAGTCGCTATCACAGTCAACGCGGTCGTCGTAGGGTCAAGTACCGCCGCCGCCGTCGGGAGGGAGGTAGCCCGCAGAGACTCGTCGAGGCGCAAAAATCACATTCCGACTTGCAACCAAGCGGCGAGTAGCCGGGTTCCACACCAAGTAGGTGTGAGATTCCTGCCCATAACCAACGAAGACCCCGCGAAAGGCCTTGGCGTCAAGCTTCCGCCTATTCCCGGTATCTACGTGCACATACGATGGACAGCCAAACACCCGCAACCCAGACATTTCTGGGGTCTTGCCAATGTGACGCCGGTAGGGAACGGAACCGACACCCCGACTGTAGACATTGTTGCGGATGTCACTGTGAGATTCAGATGTGACATACAGGTGACGAAGCACTACTACTAGCGACTATTATTTATCCGTGAAGGCTGCTGCTGGTGGCGGCACGTCCATCCAGTTACGTGCGAGTACATCCGGCGTTATTGCCGGCGGGCGATAAATCCTTTTTGTCATCATTCTGGTAGTCGTACCAGCCCGGTGAAGCGTACATGGCACTGACGTACAAGGTACAAGGTTGTCCGTGTAGTACCGGGTAGTACGCGATATATTTATTACGCCGGTACCGGGTACCCGGTACCCGGTACCCGGTACCCGGGCACGATGGAGAGTGGTCCTGTGGATAACTACGACTATTAGTACATGGGAGCGCAAATCTCAGCCGTACTTTTTGGCCAAAGTGGGGAATTTTGTGTACATTATAGCTAGTACTGCTGAACGGGCCTGCCAGCCGTCCGATCAAAGGTCATCAGATGGGCGGTTTGGCTGCCATGTTTTGCCAAAGAGTGCTCACGTTACATAAATATTCGCGAGGGGGAGGGCGGGGGCAGGCAGCGGTTTGCCGAAGAATGATTGAATTACAATATTCGCGACAGCTGCCATCGGGGAATGTGGCCCGGCGGGGGGGGGGGGGGGTGGGGGGGCGGGCGGGCGTGGTCCCCCCGCCGCCCCCGCGCCCCCCCCCCCCCCCCCCCGCCGCTCCCGCCGGGGGAGTGAGGGGAGGGGGGTAAGGGGGCGGGGGCTACTGCTTGTTCTTGTTCTTGCGTGCCCGGGTGACCCTCCGCTTCGACGATCTCGCTGCCTCCGCCTCCGCCTCCGCCTCCGCCTGCGCCTGCGCCTGCGCCTCCGACTCCGCGACCGTCAGTTTCTTACCTCGGCGTTTCTTCACTGGCCTCTTCCGGTTCTTGTCATCCCTCAGTGTCTTCACCACCCCGGGAGGCTGTGCCGTCGACGACGCCGCCATGAGCTTCCTTACCTTCGCGTCGGGACGCCCCCTGTGCCCAGACACCCACAACAAGCCACAATCGTTTCGCCTTTAAGCGGCTGAGGATGCGGCCTCCTCGGCCACCACGAGTTGCGCCGCTGGCACTGTGGAAGCCTTGGCGTTGAGGTGGGCCTTACGGCGCTCCCGGACGAACCTGCGCGCGGCACAAGTTAGCCACGAGTGGGTGCGTGCTAATGTGGAGGATGGAGTGTTTTGTTGCGCGCCCACCTTGTCACGCGTTTCCTCATGTCTTTCTCGTCCTCCTCGATGCCGGCGGCGCGGACACGCGAGACAACAAGGCTCGCCGCCCACTTTTGCCCGGGGGGGCGAGGTCGGCCATGGCGCTGTGAGCGGTGAAGGGGGGGGGGGGGGGGGGGGGCGGCCGAGGTGGAGAAACTAACACCCAGTCGACGACCGCCTTCCGCAGCAGTCAACGACACATCGGAGGCGAGGAGCAGCGCGCCACTACTATTTATATGCACGTATTGTCAAGAGCTAGTCGGTGCGGCATTGTGTCGGTGTAATTTCGCAATGTTTATTGTTGAAGTAGCACGGCGTAATGGATACGGCGAGTGAATCCGGGATAATGTGTGCGACGAATGTGCGCGCGCATCGTTGTGCGGCGGTGTGCGGCGGTGTGCACCGATGTTAATATAGTGTGAATATTATATCGGCCGTAGACGATCAGGTCTGGCAGCACCGCCCGTGCTTGTAAATAAGCGACAATGGATCTAGTCTCCCGCTAGTCTGTGCACCGCCAACGCACTCCGCAAGCCTCGCCTCCATCCGCGTCGGAACCGGTAGTAAGTGTTGTTGTGTGCGCACATCGTGACAACATTACACGGTGGCAATTGCAATTATTAGCGGTGGATAATGTGAAGGCGTTTTCGAAATCGACAGAGAATGAGGCGGTGCTGGCGGAGTGCATTGGCGGTGCATAGAATAGCGTGTTGCTGGGGTTTTGGCTGCATCGGACGCCGTATTCCCACCCATCCGGCACGGAATGTCCGGTTTTTACACATTTGTGTGTTAATAAAGTGTGAATATTACGCGTCTTTTACGCCGGGTGGATGGGCATCCGGCGTCCGATGCACCCCAATTATTTGCAGCACGCTACTCTACGCACCCCCAACGCACTCCGCAAGCCTCGCCTCCATCCGCGTCGGAACCGGTAGTAAGTGTTGTTGTGTGCGCACATCGTGACAACATTACACGGTGGCAATTGCAATTAGCGGTGGATAATGTGAAGGCGTTTTCGAAATCGACAGAGAATGAGGCGGTGCTGGCGGAGTGCATTGGCGGTGCATAGAATAGCGTGTTGCTGGGGTTTTGGCTGCATCGGACGCCGTATTCCCACCCATCCGGCACGGAATGTCCGGTTTTCACACATTTGTGTGTTAATAAAGTGTGAATATTACGCGTCTTTTACGCCGGGTGGATGGGCATCCGGCGTCCGATGCACCCCAAGTATTTGCAGCACGCTACTCTACGCACCCCCAACGCACTCCGCAAGCCTCGCCTCCATCCGCGTCGGAACCGGTAGTAAGTGTTGTTGTGTGCGCACATCGTGACAACATTACACGGTGGCAATGGCAATTAGCGGTGGATAATGTGAAGGCGTTTTCGAAATCGACAGAGAATGAGGCGGTGTTGGCGGAGTGCATTGGCGGTTCATAGAATAGCGTGTTGCTGGGGTTTTGGCTGCATCGGACGCCGTATTCCCACCCATCCGGCACGGAATGTCCGGTTTTCACACACACCGGTTCGCGTAGGTACTCGTTTCTGAAGACCGTAAACGGGTCTCAAATCCGAGATGTGTAGCTGGCAACGCTTTTTGGCGACGTGGCACGCGCTACGTGCGTAATATTAGCACGTGACCGCTTGCTCTCCTCCCTCATCATCCCGCCGCCAGCCCATCCCTGCCCGCGACACACAAGACGAGGCACCTGAACGCCACCATATGCCTACGTTAGCGCGCTGCTACCGCGGTATGCGCGTGATGGTGCCGGCCGGTGTGTTCGATTGGCATCGGTGGGGCGGGATGGGTTGGCGAGACGGGTGGTCACGTGGGCTCCGAGCTTTGATCAAATGACGTTATATTTGACTGTATCAACCGGATACTAATCACTATTCGCACTCGTTTCGGTAGTTGCAGCTCAGGATTGTGACCCCGCTGTACACAGCTTAACCCCGGGAGGATTTCATTTAGCGAGTACCCGGGGAACCGGTGTGCACATTTGCGTGTGAATATATATAGTGTGAATATTACGTACGCGTCTTTTACGCTCGGTGGATGGGCATCCGGCGTCCGATGCACCCCGAATCTCACCAACACGCTACTCTACGCACCCCCAACGCACTCCGCCAGCCCCGCCTCTTTCCGCGCAGGTCCTACGTTCCATTGTATGTATATACATACGTACATGTACTGCTCCGAAACCAGCCCAAACTTAATGAGTGCACAAGTGTAAATGGGGGGGGGGGGGGGGGGGGGGGGGGTGTGGCGGCGGGGCATCCACTCACACATACCCCGGCGATGCATGACAGATATTACATGCCGTGGCGGGTCGGCGGGCCGACCCGGCGGGGGGGGGGGGGGGGGGGGGGGCGTCTATTCAACTACACGTGCGACAGTGTCGTTTCGTGGAGCAGTATATGTGCCCGGCCTCATTTATACCGCCCCCTACCTGCGCTGCATGGTCCACCCTTACGAATTACTTAGCACAAACCGCCATTACTTAATAGGAACCTAGCACAGCCAGGCTTATATGCCCGCTTTGCCGATCAACTTCTACGCACTTTCCGTCCCTTAACCGCCGGACATGGGGGTTAAGCCGCCAGCCTCGGCAGTTGCTTAGCCAGACTTGGCATCCCGTACCGTGTCCATGGCTTCGCAGCTCTGCCGCTGGCACACGCCGAGTCCGGCGCTTGCTGCCGCGGGGTTGCGCACGCATGCACGCACGGTAATACTCCGCCGACGCCGCCACGCTTATTTCCACCACCTTCGCCAGCCGCAGCTTCGCACGCCTTTCCGCCGACATACGAAACGCACGAATCCCCCCCTCCCCCCCCCCGTCCCCGCGTCATGTATATTATATTCGAGGCGACTATGCGGGGCGCAGCACACGCCGCGGCTTGGGTCGGCGGAGCGGCAGGCGGCGGGAGCCCTAATGGCCGGGCAGTATTCACATCCACACAGGCACCGCCGCTCACCTCCGACGCGGATGAACCGCCTCCCAAAGGAAACATGCCGGTTGGTGGTAATCCCAGCAGGCGTGGGGTGCCGGCGCTGGTACTGGTGCGACGGAGCTGTCGCGTCAGGAACCGCACCGCATGTGGAGCAACACATGGCGGTGCCGGCCCCACCTATGTCTAGGGCCACCTCCTCACAACACCCCGCCACGACGGCGTCGGCCACCGCCGACGGCGCCGTTGCGGGGGGGGACGCCCTGCCAGTCGACGATGATGCGCCTGGTGCGCCGCGTCAGGAGGCGGAGGAGGCCGTGGTCGAGGCGACTGATCGGGCTGAGGGGGTTGTCGAGGCGAGCGAGGCTGCGCTCGCGCCACCCGCCCCGCAGCCACCTGCGGGACATGCCGACTTGCTCGTCGCCATGTTGACCGGAGCACTACGAGCAGTGGCGGGAGGCGGCCACATGCACTATCATGTGCGTGTCCTGGCCGGACGCCCGTCATGCGTGGACTGCGGCCAACGGACGGACTGGGAGTGTTGCTGCGACGGCACCCCGGCTTTGTGCGGCCCCAAGTACCCATGCATGGCGACCCATCAGCGGGCAGTCCTCTGCCCGACCACGGCCACGGTGAGGGCGGAGTTCCGCCATGTCAGGGACGCGTTCCACGACGCGACTCGCGCTGCCGTGTGTGAGGCTTCCGAGAAGGCACGCGCGGCTGGTAGGGTGCGCAGGGTGAGGCGGCGGACGGCTTAGGAGCTGAAGGAGAGCGAGACATGCCGTCAGTGAGGTCGGGCGCAATGTCATTGGGTGGGGCACACGGACGTGTAACACTTGCACTTTGCGCGTACTGCTGGGTTACATCCAAGCGGTGTCACACTATGCAACCGGAAAGGCTGCGTTGCTACTGCAAACGATGCTACGCCTCACTCGGTAGCAACCGCTGCCCCGCCCATCCCACTCGGGATGCTGAGAGCAGCTAAAGGGCACCGGGGGCGGGGCAAGAGGGAGCAGGGCCAATGATTGTGGAAGAGCGGGGACCCGCTTGCATGCCATCGTATTATATCTTGCACAATATCTGTTGGTGCACTCATATCTCACATCACTAGCTTAGCTATAGTGATTCCCCCCCCCCCCCCCCCCCCCCCGCACCGCGTACGCACAAGCCTGGGTATACGCATCAACTGCCCGCCGGGATGAGAAACTGGTATTGGTAGTGTGTCTGGGGGGTGGAGGGGGGGCAAAAGAGCTGCCAATTGCTGCCAAGCTGGTGCGTTACATTGGGGCAGGCGCTGGGCAGACAATTGGGGCTCGCTTCAGAGCATTGTCTAGTGCCTATGCGGCTGCGCCGCCTCCGCCGAATGCAGACTCTCCGGGCTCACCAGCACCGCCTCCTCAGTCATGCGGCCCTGCATCCCGCAGCCCGCCGCCGCCAGCCAGATCAGAGGTATCCAGAAGCCAGTGCTGGGGTTGTTGCGGCATGACCGCATAGTTTTCAGCAGCTGCCGTCCACAACTTGTAATGCATCCCTTTCCGCCGATTCCGCTGTATGCGCTGTCTTGGCGCCGCGCTGCCCCGGCCGCCGCGCGTTGGCGCCGCGCTGCCCCGGCCGCCGCGCGTTGGCGCCGCGCTGCCCCGGCCGCCGCGCGTTGGCGCCGCGCTGCCCCGGCCGCCGCTGTCTTGGCGCCGCGCTGCCCCGGCCGCCGCTGTCTTGGCGCCGCGCTGCCCCGGCCGCCGCGCCTTGGCGCCGCGCTGCCCCGGCCGCCGCGCCTTGGCGCCGCGCTGCCCCGGCCGCCGCGCCTTGGCGCCGCGCTGCCCCGGCCGCCGCGCCTTGGCGCCGCGCTGCCCCGGTCGCCGCGCCTTGGCGCCGCGCTGGGTATCGAGTCCTCCCCTCGCTAGTGAGCGCGTCCACCTGCGCCTTGCGCTCGGGGCCGTCCTCCTCCGTCACCACATTCTGCAACCCCCACCGCGTGACGAACCACGCAGCTCCTTGCAGGCGCTTGTACATGTGCCCAAGCACCGCCAGTCGTGACACCGAACGCACCACCGCTGGGGACGCGAGCTCCTTCTCGGGCATGATCGCCTTCACCCGGGCCTCCTCGAGGAGCGGACCGGCGTTAAGAATGGAAAACGTTTCCATGTGGTGCAAGCAGTCCTCCATGACCCAGCCGGGCTGCACCGTCACCTTGCCTGACCCTGCAGTCATGGAGGGGAATGCCGTCACGCCCACGCCCACGCCCACGCCCACGCCCGGGGGGGGGGGGGGGGGGGTACCTTTCGATTCTTGGACACTGCAAACGAAGGGCGCAACCCGCGTTCAAAGTTGCTGGGTATCGGGACTAAAGCCTGGCGCCGGTCTTCCTGCTTCATAGCTCGGAATCCAATGTGGCCCTGCACGGTGACAAATTTCCTCCAGAAGTCCCTTCCCAAGCCAAAAAAAAACAGGTGGAACGGCGCGAGGGGGAAGAGGTTGACCATGCTGACATAGCCCCGGACCACATGCACATGGCACACGCCATGGCAGCCAGTGTTCTGCTTGGCCTCCGCCAGCCGGGTTGTGTTGACCGCACGCCGGGCAAGGTGCGTGATTCACTGGACAAGTCATCGCCTTCATGGACGGTTACCAAGCGAGCCTCCCCGTCCGCATCCACAGGGGGGTGCTCCTGGGCAGCCGTCATAGCCTCCACAACCTGCCACGCCGACCGGGCGGGTGCGTGTGATTCCATACAACCGCAGTTGAGTGGTGCCACCAGCACGCAGGCCGGGCCCACTCACCTATGAACGCAGAAGGCCCACAATGCCCCCGTCCTCGAAAACAGCGCGCCACTGGGTCGCCCCGCCGTAGTCCTCCAACACCCACTCGGTAACGACGCCGGTTATCACGCCGTAGTGCCATACTCCCCGGAACTTCTTGGCGATGACCTTCATGTAGAAGTCGCCGGGATCGCCTTTCCATATCACGCCCTCATCGTGGGTTCCACGCCCGCCGGCGGCCACGCAGGCGCGTCGATGTCCATACCGTCTTCGCCAACGGGGTCCTCCCCCACGCCCATCACATCGTCCACCTTCGAGCCGCCGTCGTCCGAGACCGGCGCCGGCGGGCCGTTTCCGACGGCTGCAGCTACTCCTGCTGCCGCCCCTGTTGTTGTTGCTGCTGCTGCTGCCGCCCCTCCTGCTGCTGCTTGTGATAAGGCGGCCTTGCGGCGCAACTTAGCCGCACGCTTCAACGAGTGGCTACAGTTCGGGAATTTTAGGAAGTGCCGCTCTCGCGCCATCTTATCACAAGTGCCCGTCACGTTGCCCCGGCAGTGCTTGCATGAGTACACGCCATCCTTCGACACACTCGCTATCCATCCCTTTGCCGGCATGCCTGCTGCCGCGCGCGCGGGGCGCGGGGGGGGGGGGTGGGGGGGTTGAGAGTTGGGGTGGATGTAACCCACCACCGGCAGGCAACACAGATGCGAGTGCGCGGCTGTCCGCGCTTGATTCAACGGTGAGCGGCGGTGACCGTGAGGCGACCCCATACTTCATGCGCGTGCTGGGGCGTTACACAATCATCAGCAGTTAGGGCGGCTACATTAAAACGCGCACCTACGAACACCACCTACCGCCTACCACCTACCGTACCACCTACATCCGCCCACACCTCCGCCCGTCGTGCCGCACATCGCCGCACACCGCGGGGTCAGCGGTCAGCGATGTGCGGTCAGCGATGTGCGGCGATGTGCAATGAGTGCGTACATCCGCCTGTACTTAGCCCGGGTGCTCCGCGTCGGCGGGCGACACGCGAGCCCGCGTGCGCATATCAATTTGATGAAATTATGGAAACGAGAAATTCATATAGTACTTTACAGGTCGCGCGCGATAGTCGTCGCTACTGGGTATGAAATCCACGTCCCTCGTCCGTCCCGTATCGTCCCAGTATGTCGTCGTTCGTCACCAGTAGGGCACATTTACGTCACATCTGAATCTCACAGTGTGTGCATCGCGGCACAGAAGGCCGGCGCCCAGACCTCACGACCCAGGCCAGCAAGTAGCAGCATAGCCACTGTCATCTCGGACAGAGTAAGCCACATACGCTCCTGCAGACCATTCTGCCATTGGCAGTATGGCGCAGAAAACTCAGGAACGAAGTGCAAATCATCGCAGGCAGATCGAAAATCCGCACTTTGGAAGACTGAGGCGTTGTCCAATCTCGGGCGAGCTGTACTCTTGTCGTATCCGAATCCGGGATGCACGCGCCTGATAGCGCGCACCACCAACCGCACAACCCTAGGCGCCTCATCTTTGGACTTCATGAACACCACCCAGCCGTATGCCGAGTAGTAGTTAGTCATCCTAAAGACGTAACGGAACCCGCCAATTGACGTCACACCCACATGCCCCCATATATCAGCTCCGAACTTCTGCAATGTCCGAGTAGGACGCTTTGACGCAATGCGCGACCGCGGCCGTACGCGAGACCTCGCCAACGCACAACAGTCACAGACGGCGGTATCTCATCCTTCGCGAACGTGATCCCTGAGACGCTCTCCGCAAGCAAACGATCCATGCCTGCAGCATGCAGATGGCCAAGACGTCTGTGCCACAGCAACTTCGACAACTTCCCACAAGCTTGCAGCGCAACAAGATCTGCTAGGCTGGGCGCAGGCCCGCTCCGTAGTTTCCTGCTGCGGAAAGCGTACAAGTTGCTCCCCGGAGCGCGCCCGATAGGGACCGTCATGTCACGGCCAGCAGAGCGCAAAACCATGGAGTCCCCGTTGGCCGTGTAATGAAACGAAGCGCCACGCTCATGCGCCAACCGCTGGCTGAACAACATGCGGTAGCCATGCTTTGTCTTGCCCGCAAGTCCGGGACATGCAGAACCCCACGAAGCACACTGCGTACTTCGCCGCCATCGGATCGAACAACCATCCAGACCGTCCCCCGGCCCACCGCCAGGCAGCAAATACCCCCCACCTCAGCCGATGGTGCAAACTGCTCATACCCCACGAAGTTGTAATAGTCAACTACCATATGCGGATTTGCCCCACTGTCCTTCACCCACATTTCCGGGTAGCTTCCGAGACCATCATTCAGCCCCATCATGCACGCCCCTCGTGCATCGACAACATCACTTGCAAGAGCAACCGCATCAACCAAGTAAGCGGAATCGGACTTAGTTACAACACGGGCAGAGCCGCCCATGCCACCAAAGGCGCTACCCGCCTCATCATCAGACATTCCGAAGTAGTCAGACAGCCCAGACAGCGATATGATCTCATCCATGTTGTGGCTGTCCAGGTCATGCTCGCGCTCATTCGCCTGAGCAACAGCACCAGCAGCCTCAGCCGGCTGCACATCCTCCTCGGACTCATACTCCCCTCCGAAGAGGTCATACAGCAGGGTGCCCGGTTCCGGCGCTCAATCATCCCACTCGTCATCCATCAGGGACAGCGCAACGCGCTTTGCATGAGGGGTATTACCGGCATTCTCAGCCACGAAAGCAACATGCTCCTCCTCCGCATTGGTAACAAAGGCCGCCGGTGCCGGGTCCGCAGCAGCTTGACGCATGTTGCCTCTTGGGCGCTGCGGGCAGTCCCGCTTGAAGTGAGGCCCACCGCACTGCCAACATCCACGCACCGCGCAGAGGTGCACCAAGGCGGCGAGGTCCAGATCCATCTCATGTGGCCAGATGGGCGGAGCGCTTGGTGCCACCACTGGCTATGTAGCCCTCCGCAGATGGCTCTGATGCATGGTTCTTCTCAATAAGCTTGGAGTAGTTCTGCGTCAGCTTGAGGCAGTCACCCTCCCAGTTGATGGTGCGGCCCTCATGCTCCGCGGTCACCTGCATGATACCGATGATGGGCTCGTACTCTGGACGGAGGCCAGCCAGGAACTGAGTCACAACTTGGTTATGTGATAGAGCTTCAACATCCTCATGCTCCTCAGCCTCAGCCACCAAGTCCAAGAAGGCGTTGTCCAGGCGATGGTAGTATGCCTCCGCAGTCTCGGTGCGCTGTTGACCGGATTGGAGCACCGCATACATGTAAGAGATCCTGCCGAGATGGCCTCCCTCAAAGCGGGTGCGTAGAGCTGCCCAGGCTTGGCCTCCGGAGGTAGCATTGTCATTCAAGTGCCAACGGATGACATCCAGGAGCTCCTCAGGGAGCAGCGCAGTCAGGGGTTGCATACAGCTTGAAATGCTGATCAGATGAGGCATGTTCACTCATCATCATGGCCTGCTTCATGCCAGTGGCATTGCAATAGGCCTCCATCTGGTGCCTTCAGCGGCGCCACCCCTTGGTCTGACCAGAGAAAACGGGCGGCAACGGAATGCGCGGCGCGCGGGCGGACACTCCTTCCGGCATGATGATCACAGTGATGGAAATCGACTGCAGAGCGGGACAGAGGCCAAGTCAGCGGTCTGGTCCTCATAGGGCCAAGAGCCCCCCACCACTGCTTGCCGCAGTGGCAACTTTCTCCCACCAAAGATTGTCAACAGGGAGAAACTCGGTCAAAATTTTTGAAATTGAGCAGAGAAAACAACCGGAGCCGCACAGAATTTTAATTACCGGCCACGATTTATCAACACACAACCGCGCGGTCTCGCGGAAAATCAAAATACCGGCTACGATAAATAGGAAAACCACCGGTAAACCCGGCTAATTTTGGATCCTCGTAGATTCGCCTAGAACATGGCGGAAACTACGTCGTTCTCCGGTCGCAGACTGCTGCTAGCTCGGCAACCTGCCTGCCTCGTGACGAGGGTCGATACCACTGGCACAAGACCACGACAGAGCGCTCGACGAGGCCGTCTGGCCCCCCCGTGGCCAGCGAGGCATTTCGACACACTCTAACTGGGCGAGCGACAAGCGCAGACGAGTCGACACGACTCGAAGCCGGCCCGAGTCGTCGAGAGACTGGAAGGGCCGTTGGAACGCGGCCCCATGCGTCGAGAGGCTAAGCCGAAACGAAAGAGGCCGACAGCAGCTTCGAGCTGCACATGCAGACAGCCCCCACGCCCCTACATGACGTCCACTGCCTAGGGAGGCAAGTGACGAGCAGCGACCTCGCGTCGCACATGCAGACGAGCCCCACGCCCCGTGCGTCCTAGGGCGCTCACTGACTACCACCGTCAGTGCACCGCTTCTCGCAGCCACTCTCGGCTCTCAACGAGCGAAAACGAGTCGTTCGAGTCCCTACCCCAACAGCGCAGGTCCCCTCCCAAGAATCAGCAGCAAGGGGCGGCGGAAGAACCTGGTTGTGGCGCTCCTGTGGTTGGCAGAGGCCGCTCCTTGGCTTAGGAGATGAAGGGAAGCGAGGGCCCATAACCTGTTGAAAAATTGGTTGTGAGGGAAAAGAACGACTGTCTGTTACAACGGGTCGCGCCCTGCCTTTATACTCGCGCACGCCCTGGTGCGCGCGCCAGCCATTAGCGCCTTGCGCCATCGCGCGCTGACTGTATTCTCCAGTACTTAACGCATATGTGCGAGCCTGAGTACTGGCATTAAGTATGTCCGTACAATACAGTATCCGCTGCTGCATCGGCCGATATCCTGCAGTATATTCTAGTTCTGCATGGCGCCCACCATTGATACTCAGCAGTACCGGAATCTTGATTGTGCTCGCACGGGCGTCCTTGTACTCGTAGATGTACAGCCGCTCCGCGATGTACTTGTACTGCCGGAGATGTACTCGCGTCCTCGTACTCGTAGCCGAACGATCGCTCCGCCGTGTACAAATACTGCTGAGAGTGTGGAGGCGTCAAGGATCCAAACAAGCGGTCAAACGCCTGCAAGAATGGTATCAAACAGCACCTCCGCCCTTTGAATCGCTACTTCGAGACGCGCATTTTTTCGTTCGAGAGACTTTCGCATTCGCGCGTCCGGGGGATTATTACATTATGCACATGGACATGCAAGATGGGGTTTATGCGGTTGGAATCGTCCACGAGGGCATGGTCTTCTTCACTGTCGACTACCGCGGCACTATGTACCAACTAACTGGCCGTCCCATGGGCTGGTCTTTGTCCGCTTTCTAGTTCTATCAGTTCACCAACGTCCTCACTACGGCATTGTGTCGTAACTCGACTGAAACATACGGTACACTTGCCCACCGGCGCCGATTTGGCATGCGCATGTTCCCCTTACTACTACATGGACGATTTCCTGTTTCCAGCCCAGACTCGGGCTGAGGCCATCTGGCAACGCGACTACATGGAGCACCACCTCTCGGAGCTTGGCATGCTGCGCAACCCCATCAAGGGGTTCTCGGAGCGCGCCCACCTAAAAGCTCGTGCACCTGAGGGCTGAAACTGACATTTGCTACTTGCACGTCGACAGTTCGTCGTACGGTTGGGGTGCCGCTCCAAACGAACTACACCATGAGGCTGGGTGTTTTGTACGACGATAACCGCTCTGCGCACATTGCCCTAAACGACCTCAAAGCCGTCCGTTTGGCTATTGAGTCCTCCCTCCTTAGGCTCCGCAACCGTCACATCCGCTTGCACGAGAATAACCAAGCAGTGTGTTCACCAATCTCACCTCTCGCTCCCCACGCCTCCTTGGGCAACGCAGAACATGGTACTTCATGGACACGTGCGGTATGCCCTTTCCTGACGCTACATCCGTTCCGCATCGAGTATTTGGGGTGAACGCCCCAGTCGCGTGATTGAGTGCAACGACGAATAGCAATTCAATCCGCGTCGATTCGCCTCGGTCATAGGGCGCTAGCACCATCGACCGCTTGGCGACGTCCGAAGACGCCCTACTGCCCCGCTTCAACGCCCACTGGCGTGACCCGAGGTGCGAGGCATTCGACGCCTTGCGCCTCTCCGACGATGCATGGCGTTGCAAACGTTACTGATGTAACCTTCCCATGGAAACGCATTGACAACCTTGTCTCCAAAACGGAGTCAAGTGGTCATCGACATTATTCCCTACTGGCTTGGTATCCGCTCCTCTCGGAGATGTGCTCCGCGACTACATGCGCTTCTGGAAGCTGCGCCACGACCTCTTCGTTCCCGGCCGTATCGGCGACCGCCTTCCGTTGGCGCACCCCACTGGCATGTCGTCACCTTCAACATTCCCGCCCGTGACCCCGCCCGTGGCCTGCTGCGCTCGAAATTCTCTATAGTCGGCAAACCAGGCGTCCCTTGTGCAATGTTCTAAACTAGATAGTTTTTGCTATGATTTCTCTCGTTGTATGGAATAGCCTTTGCGCGGCTCATGTTGTCCGCGTATGCGTGCGCATGTTTACGGGGGCCGGTCAAGGCCACCACTTGCCTCCACGGCGGCCGACCGGTCCACTCTTCTTTGTTGTGGCACGCTCCATCGAGCGCACCACAACCCGCCAAAACCCCCCTTAATGTGGGCTTGTTTGCTGGCAAATCCCCGATTATCACAACGTGACATTCTTCGGCAATAATGTCATCCCTTGTGAAACGAAGGATATCACAAAGGAGGTCTAGAATCTTCAGGTGGGGATTTGTACGTTTTAGTAATAAGGTACCTTGCGTGACGGTACGTTGCAATACGTATGTAACGGTATGTTAAGATGCGTGACGGTACGTTTACTGACGTGTCACTCATATTCCCCTACCTCTTGGGTTGAGCGGAGAAAACGGAGGCGGCGATTCCGAATTGCCCGCGGTGTGAGCGAAGCAATACCGGTAGCACCGCGTTTTCATTACGAAATCTGAAGTGTCTTCCTCCTCCTCCGTTCCTCGCGCGCTGCGTCTTCGTGAATGGACCGTCATGCGTTCGGTATTCGGTCGTTTGATTTCACGGTTACAGGGACGATTACGACTTGTTTCTGAATGGACGCGCGTGTATTCTAGCCCAGGCACGCATGATATTCGTCTGATACGCCAAAATAACGCGGTACCGCAGCGCGTTTTTACTGCTGATTATGGTGTACGTAAGGATTAATGTTAACACCCGTATGATGTAGCCGCCTCATGTTGCTCACACATACAGCCCCGCGTCCGCCGACCCGGGGCCCGGCGTCCGTCGACGGACGGGCGACGGTGGAACGACGGCGTCCGGCGTCCGGTTCCGGTACACGCGGCGGGCTTGGAGTTTTGCGCCGTGCCCGGCCCGTAGACCTGACGACCGGCCCGACCGGCGCGGCCTCGTGCGGGATGCGGGCCGCTTTTGGGCGGCTTGTAGTGCTTATCTTTTAATACAGTACTGCTGCTTTTAGTGGTGGGTCTGCTACTGGACTTTTTGTGATGCACACCAGTATTCAGCGGCCCGCTTTTACGCGGCTAGTAGATTTGATCTGTTTTGAAAAATTAATGATGCTCTTAAAAACAATTATTAACAAATCTACCGCTAAAAGCAGACCTGAAAGATCAACACTACAAGCCGGTTGAACGCGGCCCGCATCCCGCAGGACGCTCAACCCAAGAGGTAGGGGCACCTCCACAAATCCCCGGGGCGAAGCGCCGCTTAGTAATCAATAAGGATTATTTGCTGTGCGATTATACGACTATACGGCCACGTGCGGATATTTAGCGGGCCACGTGCGGGTGCGGTATATAATAGCGGGCCACGTGCGGATAGAATGGGCATCCTGGGCCACGTTGTAGATTGATGGGCCATTGGGTCTGCCTGTGAATGCTGATGTACTGGGTTAATCCTTGATTTTTTTAATATCTTCTTTGTTACAGGAAGAGCGTCGAGAGAATGCACGGAAAGTACTTGGGAACGCCCACGAGATCTTCGAGTTACTTACGGTCAGTAATGCTACGACCACCGCTGCATCGGATCCAGCAGCTGGTACTACGACCCGTACGGGTACGAGCACTAGCGGAGGATTGCGCGTCACCACATCTGCTCCTTTTACGGCCACTCCGCCTCTTGGAGTTGGTACTGGTGAGGCCGCCTCTGCTGCCCAGCAATTGCTTCCTATCGGTGGTACTAGTACTGCCAATACCGTTACTACATGCGCTTTTGTAGCTCTGAAGATACCGTCGCCGGGCGAATTAGTGGCACACCCTCCGTCAGCAGCCACTGTTTCCCTCCCAGAATCGCTGCCAGGTTCTACTGCTCCGCCCTCGGGTACGGGTTCGGGTGCGACCTCCGATGATCAACCCACGACCATGGTTGTCCAACGCCACCTCAGCCGTGCGATTCGCTTGCGTGACTTCGTGGCCCTCGATCTCAGCTTCCAACGTACTGGTGCAGCGGCCTCGCGACTTGATACCCTGCGCCTGTACAGCGCGTGCGGGCCGGGCTCCCTATCGCTTTTCCAGTCGGATCACGAGTCCGCCCGCAAGATTCCCCATGCTGCTTATGCGGCCGCCGCTGCGCGGGTACTGGGCCTTTGCCCGCGCGGAGGTTCCGCGCTTGTCACTTGCCCTGGCCCAACGTGTGGTATTGATCCCTTATGGGTTCGCTCTACGGATGGCTCGAACCGGAGCGCTACGGATTTCATCGTGGATCATCTACCCATATGCCCCGTAGCGAACTACAAGCACCGCATGCATACCGCTTTGAAGAATCTGTGGGCATCTGTGGCAATTGATGCGGGGGCGGTGCTTGACCGGGACCGCTCGGGAGCCGGCGACTTGACCCTTGAGTCCAACTCGTGAATGTTGGACTGGTTCTCGTTCAGCGGGAGACAAACGATTAAGTCTTTGGCGTTTCATTCTGCCAGTTAACTCAATTTTGTGATCCCATGGCCGATGAACAGCCGGCATGTTGACTGGACGCAAAATTTCAGGAAACTCGTCATACAACAAATGACGAATAGATTCCTTTTGCTCTGGTGTCATAGCATTGTCTAAATGCAGGTCAGGATCATCCTTTATAACCGACATTTCAACGACATAGAATTCAGCCAAAGAATTATGCTTAGACGCACGAGCAGTTTTGCGCATCAACTTCTGTACCCTAGTGGAAGTAATCATGCTACATGCAGGAGTACGACCCACTATTACACCAGGTACATGGGTTCCATCCATTAGAGTCATGATACGTTCCGTACCATACTTAATGGTAACTTGCACTTCATCAAGCCAAGTTAAACCCAATACAATGTCGGAGACTTTGAGCTCACGCAGTATATAAAATACTCGATTCTCAAATACATGTCCTCCAACAGACAGAGACACAACAGTTGTATGGCAACATGAGACACGTTGACCATTAGCCAAACGGACAGGTGTTCTTGCTTTCAACTTTTGTATCTGCAAGTTGTTTCTGCGCACAACGTCCTCAGATATAAAATCTAAAGATGCCGCATTATCAACCAGTGCATCCACAACGGCGTCATCGTTAATTGTCACATTAACTTTCAACAATGGCCTGGGGTCATCCCAACGAGTCAAAGAAGCAATCTGAGGAATCACGATTCTGTTGGTCACCGTGCTTATGCAAGCACCTTGGCACGTGCCTTGGACCGTTTTTGGTGGACACGCATACGACATGACGTGAAAACCTATTGTGAACAATGTTCGGTGTGCCGGCGTGTTCGTGCACGTCCGCAGCCACCTGCACCAACACAGCCCTTAGCAGTACCGCCATGTCCATGGCATACGGTTGGTTTGGATTGTATAACCGAGTTACCTGAGAGTAATGGTTATAATACTATGTTGGTTGTGTGTTGCCATCTGTCCCGGCAAGCACATTTTATTCCAACCACAGTCAACGTGACTGGTGGACAGGCAGCTGAATTATTTCTGAAGGAAGTATTCAGGCTGCATGGAATACCTCGTGTGATCGTCTCTGATAGAGATCCACGGTTCCTGTCTGCATTCTGGCAAACTCTGTGGCGGAGACTTGGCACTAAATTGAACATGTCTAGTGGCCAACATCCTGAAACAGATGGTTTGACCGAACGCATTAATGCCATAGTCACTGAGTTGGCTCGTGCGTTTTGTTGTTTCGATGGTTCAAACTGGGTAGACCAGTTACCATTGATGGAATTTGCGTATAATTCCAACAAAGCACTTGGCATTGAGCATGCACCATTTGAGGTTATGTATGGTTTCAATCCTGAAACGCCTCCGGATGTATTGTTTGGTATGAGACCAACAATAGCATTCTCTCGTGATGCTCAGCAACGTATCCAAGATATGAAGGAGATTCACGAGTTGGTTCGGTCAGTGTTGGCTGTCCATAAAGATGAATTGACTGTTCGACCTAGTGTTAGGCAACAGCGCAATCCTCCTATCTTCAATGTTGGAGATAGAGTATCTGTGGATACCCGCCTGCTTAAGGTCAAAGGTCAGCCTTGCAAAAAGCTGATGGACAAGCAGCTTGGCCCATTTTCTATTGTAGAGAAAATTGGCGGTCATAGTTATCGACTGAAATTACCTGCTGGTGTTAAGTTGCACCCAGTATTTCATGTTAATAACTTGAGACCCTGTCCCACTGCGCCGTTGCGCCCGCAAGTACCTCTTGTTGTTGGTACCGGTGACGACTCTGATGATGAGTATGAGATTGACAAGATTACCAGCGTTAAAATCGGTTCCATGCCCGGTTTACGTGGTACTCAGTTGCAATTTTTTGTTCACTTTGCGGATGAGTCTATTGCCCCTGTTTGGCATCGTTTGTTTGATGTTAAAAGGACAATAGCATTGCAGGATTTTATGGCTACTCCCAAATGGTTGGACTTTGTAAAGTCACCTGAATTTGTGGAGCATATGCATAAATACCCGGCACGTGTGCCGACTGCAAATTAAACTGCCTGTGGAATGCTATTTCACACTGTTGTCAAGGGGGGAGAGATGTAGTGTGACAATAATGGCATACTCTGTACGGGTACTGTATGATCGTAGCATCATTCATGTACGAGTACCTGCTGTATCGTATGTGTGCGCGCGTGTGTCACGCGCCACAATACGAGTACTGGTGGATGATGAATCATGAGACGAGTCCTACTGGTACCGGTACACTGTTCAGTAGTAGTTACGGGATAATACGCATGTGCGTACCCGTAGCGGGCACAAGTATAATGTGCCTGCCTCTGGAACATCAGTTGTATACTTGTGTATAAACTGATGTGTCAACTACATGTGCGGAGGTCTCTAAGCGACGACCTCCTGTTCGACACTTCGAGGCACGACTCTTCACGGTGACGCGCTTAGCAGTGCGCGTGCCGCTTGGTGGTGGCTAGCTGTGAGCTAGCCATACGCATAAATAGCGGCGGGTGGTGACAACGTTGTAACCATTGTTTCTTTCTCTCTGCTGCCTTCTTTGTGTTTACGACAGCCTTGTCTGCTTGACCTGCGGGAGGCACCCGAGACTGTCGCACTGGTTTCGGAGACAAACCAGGGACCAACGGACCGCTCGCGGCCGTCGGACCTGACGCTGGCGGGGTGGGGAGGGGCAGCGTGCGATTACATGATCGACTTCGCGTGCGTGTCCTCCACGACCCCCACTTGGAGCAACGACCCCCGCTGGTGCATCCCGGGAATTGCGGCGACCGAGGCGGAGCATGCTAAGTTGGCAGCGGACCGGGCGTCTTCCGCCCCAGTGCAGGGTGTTCACCGGTACTACCCTTTTGTGGTTGAGGACCGCGGCCGACTCGGGAAGTCCGCTTTGACTGTGGTCTCCATCTTCGCGGTGCTGTTGGCTGTGCGCAACTTCCCTGGCGGTCCTTCCGCCCCGACCTCTTGCTTTCTTCGTGGTCAATCCGTTCAGGCACTTCGAAACTTTGTCGCCGGCCAACCTGCTGAGTTCCGCCGTCACCTGTCGCGCACACGGCGGGGGCTGTTGCAGCGGGGTCTCGGCTTGCGTGCATGGTACCCTGGGCGGCATTCTCTCTGCCGGTGTGCAGATGGCCAAGTCTGATGCGTGTGCTCGTGCCCACTCTGCGTCTTCTCATGTTACTGCTTCCACCCCGCAGTCGCTGTAGAGGACCTTTCTGATTGCCTTTTATTTTGGTGATTTCCGATATCGCCTTCTGCTGCTAGCTCATGTAATTCACTTGGGAAGGAAAAAGCCTACATTTAAGCTAAATCCTACATTTATGGGTATCCCATACCTGTGCCTTACCCGTACTTGTGCCTGTTGGTCACAACCTCTAGCTCATTACCACAGCTTGCGCACCTCCCGACCTCCCAGCCTGATGAGGGACCTGAGGCCTAGACCGACAAGCATACCCGTACCAGTACCTGTCATTTGTGCCCCGAATGGGCACGTTGAGTCCACCAGCGGGTGTTGATCAACGATGCCATAGATGGACTCCGACCGGCAGCAGCCGGCAGAAGTCCGTATCAAAGCCGTGCCACTAGCTACCGGATTCAGCCTAAGGGGCATATATATGATCTCTTACTATGGCAGCAGGGGCGAAGCTCGAGACCGTTCGGCCGCGGCGCTTGCGATGTAGCTCTTCCGTGGCTCGTCGCCGGCGCGGGCCGCAGCGTACCCCGCGGAGAAGTACTGCGTTTATACTGACATATAACGGTCGCCTGCGGGCGTCTGCTACACCTGCTGCACCCGTCGCAGGCCCGCCGGCGCCGCCCGAGCGGAGACCTTGTAATAGCTCAGAAGCGAGTCCAAGCAAGCCGATGGAGCTCTAGCAGACATGTGGTGGGTTCTCGCGGGCCTGGCCGACGACTCGGGTCGCATGATGAGGCGGTAGGTAACATAGACCAAAAGAGAAAGACCCCGGATATTGTCACCGGTTACCCACCCCCACGCCGGCAGCGACCTCGCAATAGACACCGCTCAGAATCGGCCACCATTTGAAGTGATCTAGATAGGGTCTCTGCCTAGCCCTAGTGTTGGTGGGATGGCTCTCGAGGTGGATCCTGCAGGTGGCCTGTCCGCGTCCCCACTATCTTGCAGGGCCCAACTGCTGCCCAATCTGCCACCAAGTTTACCCTGTACTCGCTACCGTACGTACGATTTAGGGCTGTGGTTATGAATTACATGACCTAGCTGCAAAAGGCGATCAGGAAATCACCAAAAAGGCAATAGGAAACGTCCAGTATAGCAAATCCGAGGTGGAAGCAGCAACATAAGAGGGTGCGGAATGAGCACGGGCAGACGCATCAGACTTGGCCGTCTGCACTGCGGCAGAGAGAATGCCGCCCAAAGTACCGTACCGCCATACACTCAAGCAGAGACTCGCTGCAACAACCTCCGCCGCGTGCGCGACGACAGGGCTGTGGGTATTTGTTGTTGTGGTTTGTGTTGATATCGAGCGATTTAACTTTACGGTGGCCACTGAAAACAGGGATATATTCGAATAAAGTTTTTTTGTTAGGCTGTATTTTATTTTCGGCCGTAACCGCAAATAATCGTACGGGTACCCGGTACGAATTTACGGTTGCGGCTCGCGAGTAGTCGTAAACGCTCAACACGGAGTGTATTATTGAGCCGTAACCGTAAACTGGCGGATTTGCGGCTCGAGGATTTGCGGCCGGCCTCGCTGGTCGCAAATACAGTATCGCAATATTTACGACCGCCCTAAATATGGTTCACTGAGCCGTAAATCAAAGTAATACTTTACGCAGAATATACATGTTCAGCACAATGTACAGGCCGGCCACAAAGGGTCGTAGTGGCCAGGCGGCGCATGCTGCTCGGCCCGGCACCAGCCCGGGGGCCATGGCGTGCTGATGCTGGGCCCGTTTGAACGTCTGAACTCACAGGACTGAGGGGGTGCGGTCAAACGTCACTGACCTGGCTTCTCTGCCAGTCTTCCGCCCACATCGTGCCGTGTTGGGTGCTCAGGCTACAACACTCCCAAGCGACTTTTCGCGATGGCCAACAACCCCCCCCCCCCCCCCCCCCGGCGCCGCCGCCGCCGCGTCGCGAGCCCCGCTTCTGGGCGCTACGGGCATGGATGACGATCTGTTTCCGCCCTGGCTCCCAGCCACTAGGTGGCAACGGCCGACCGTAAGGGCGCGCCGCTCAGCGCAAGAAAGCTCGCCAGGAGGCGGCTCGCCAAGAGACGTCGAGGAGGAAGACCATGAGCGCCCCTCCAAGCGCAAGAGCGGCGGCGCGGCTGCCAACACCGCTACCGGTGGCAAGGCCCAAGACTCACCATCGCCTACAGAGGATGACGAGGTGGACAAGACGTCAAGTGACCATTTCATCTCCAACACTTTGCTGGGAGAGAAAGGGTCACTGACCAGCCAAGTCGTCCACATCAAAGAGCAAGTTGAGGCTGCGAAAAAAGCTGTAGCTGCAAAGGAAAGGCTTGCAGCCCTGGAAGCTGTCAAACTGCAATGCTTCCCACAGGTACCCCACAACACTCATTTGCATTGCAATCACTTTCTGAGCTGACAAGTATGTCCATAGACTTGGCCAACAATAGTGTTACCAGCAGCGACGGGCCTGCTATTGAAGCCCTTGCTGCATTTACGTCAATGTAGTTGTGTCACGCACGTTGTAACGATGTTACCCCTCCCTCGCTCATTACTATATATTTGAAATTGCTGCCTCTTTTACCTCTGTCATGTCCCTACTGCATCAATGCGCGGCGTATCTCCTACAGCTGCATCAGCTTAGAGCGAGCATGATGCTGCCCTGCCGCAGTTGTATCATTTTTTTGAGCGATAGTGCCGCTGCCCTTCTTGTTAGGGTTACCACCATAACCCTACCTGCATACCTATACCCGCATTCATGTGTACACCCATACCCATACTCTCCACTCACTTATATCCTAGCACGCCTATATACATACTGCTCATCCGCCCATACATGTAGACTGCGCACATGCTACACGTGATCACGCCCACGTGATCATGCCCTCGTCAGCCATTACGCCCCGATGGCTCCCTGATGACTCCAAGCCTAGATTGCACACCCAAGCCTGATGCCTGCGCATGCGACCGACTGCCGAGCCGATAGTTGTATAAACCCATGTACACCCCGGTGCACTGTAACAATATCCTTTGCTGCAAACCTTTTCCTTGCCTATGCTAAAGTCCCTCGCCTAAAGCTTACATTGGTTTCGTGCGAGCTATGGTTAAAGATCCTCGCCGCGCTTCCACCGCGTATGATCGCCCCCCCCCCCCCCCCTGCCATCGTGAACGACCAGCGTATCACTGCCGCCGCCGCCGCCGCCGATAACCATCGAAGTACTGACCGACACCGCCCGGTGGCCCGTGTAATCCGGGCCGAGCTGGCCACGCCCACGACCCGCGCCCTAGCCACGGACATCACCCGCGCATTACCATTTAGCGTCACTTCGCCCCCCCCCCCCCCCCCCCCCCCCCCCGGCAGGACGCTCCCCCACGCCACCACGCATCCCACCGCCACTAACACTCGGCAAATGACCGAATATAACGGCATATGCGATGGATGTCGCCGAACGGGCAACTCCGTCAAGAAATGCTCGTCGACGAGCAAGGCACCACAGTGGCACCAGACTCTGGCTGCCAGAAGGCAGCTAAGGGAATTACCTAGCTGAACTCGCACCGCCTTGCCGGTTAACGACGGTCTGGGGCCAACCTAGATTTGATTTCGAATTGAAAACCAATCGACAATCTGTCTTACTGGCCGTATTGTTCCCCATTCCCGAGACTATGCCTGTTGCCCTGCCCCAGTGAGCGAGTTAACTCCTGAGAGTGCGGCCGAGCCCCTCGGGCCGGTGTCTGCGCATGACGGGGCTCCTCGTCAGGCCCGTTGCCTGTCGAGTCGGTGCACTCGTTGCCTTCGCGCGAGCTGCGTCGGTTCCTGCTAGCATCTGCCCGCTTTGCCATCCCATCTGACACAACTGCTGCCACTTGTTATCCGCAATAGCTATCCCAAAATGTTGCGGACTTCACCGCCCCGCCCCGGCACTGGCAAAACCCAAACCTGCCTGGCCATCTGCCTGCCCGCCCGCCGCCACGGTCATCGTAATAACCCCGCCACGTGCATGCCTATAGTAATTAATTAATAACGACTGGCGCCTGACCTGACGAGTACAGGTACTGGTAACGACTACAGTTCGCTGATCGTTAGATGTTTTTCTTTTGCGTTACCACGGTCTATCCGAGTTTTTGTACATGCGATAGTCAGTCTACTACATCGTCAGTATCAGTCATACTGTGTTTATTCACCTGCCACATTATAATAAGCATATGCGCCATGTACGAAAAGGATTCGTGGGCATGCTGTTCATGAGTCATACTAACGACCAAATCACTGGTGCGAATCACAAAAAGGGCAGTGCCCCAGAATTAGAAAATCAACACACCAAATCACTGGTAATATATCCTATCTACTCAGCATCATAATAATATGCGTGGGACGATTACAGCACGCTATACCACACCCATGCCATAATTTTCTTCCCCCGCTACAGATTTAGGGTTTGCGACTAAACCGCTACAAATAGAGGTATTAACGACTATTAACTGCAACAAGTATAGCGCCGCCTCGCGAATTTAGTCTTAAAACTCGGGAAGTCCTAACGCCAATCTAGTTCAAACCGCCTCATCCCCTATTACCATGTCGACGCATGTTTGGACCACATACATCGCCACATCTGCCACTAACAACCTGCCTATGCCACCGACCAACTGGGTCGTCGATGCCTACCCGGGTACCTTGCGGATAGCACTGTCGATACGCAGGCGACCACCGCGCACAGCCGCAGCATGCGGTCTGCACACCGCGCACAGCCGCAGCATGCGGTCTGCACGCGTCAGGGCTCTTGAGCTAGAGCCTGAAGGTAAGACATAGCGACTAAATGCCCGATGATATTAATATCGCCATCAGCCCCGCTTTGAAAACCAAAAAACGCTTTCGTAACCTCTACAGGTACCAATACGTCCAATAATTATATTTACTCCTACCAGGTAATGCTAAAACACAAATTGCCCGGCCGTCCACACTGGTTTATAAAATGTTGTTAGACTCCGGCGAGGCGATACACTGTTTGAACATAAATGCCGCCTGCCCGCATATATTTAATGATCCTGGTACCGGTAGTCGCTACCTGTACCGCGCCGCTGGGGAATTACGCCGTACGGCCCTGAGTTATTATTACCATACGGATGGCCGCCGCAGCCGTATCAACTATGCCTGTAGCGTCTGAGTCCGGCACATTTCAGTTGCGCATTACTAGATACTGCTGAGCAGGGGTTAAATTCGTCTATACTGTTTAACCAACTTTAAGAACAGTTTCAACGGTGTTCTCGCGTGTCATTTCTCATAATTACCACCTAGCCAATAGATGAACTACCGGCACCCAAATTACTACCCTCCCCGGCGGCCACACTTATAACACTTATATCCGGCCGAACCCCGCTCTATTTATAGCGAGGTGCTATACAAGCTAACACCACGACTTTAAAGGGATCCCAATGATATATTCTCTTACACCGTGATTCGCGTGTACCACGCAATGACCGCACTGTCGCCAGTCAATTGAATCGCGATTTTTTTCGTTGTTACCACCGACTGGCTGGTATGCTAATGATGTACTAAAACGAATTCGGACCTTCATATAAACATATAAACATGCATGCCAGCCATGAAATCCCCTTTAAGCAGTGCCGCCCCGGCTTCAACTTCAAAATACCATTGTTCTACGATGCCCACCTGCCACCCGGCAAAACATATTGCCACTCACTTCCCGAATCAGAAAAACACACAACGCAATTAAGCGACCGTTTCGACACAGAATTTATTGGGTAATCGCGTCCGCCTTATGCTGCACTTATCCTATTTGACCGAGCATGCAATGGTAGCATGCGCATTTGCATGGACTACCGACAGATTGCACATATACATACATACACACACACACACACACACACACATATATATATATATATATATATATATATATATATATATATATATATATATATATATATATATATATATATATATATATATATATAACCGCCGAATAATACTCCAGTACCACACGCCACCATGCTCGTAGTGGATAGGATGTCCGGCTGTATTGTATACATTCCGCCCTCGACAGAGTTTTGGTCTAACACCAACTTGCAATCAAACATATACGATGCCCGCACAGTATCGTTCAAAACTCGGTTCGGTGGGCTCGAATTTCAGACCATGGCATTTGGACTGTCCAATAATCCATCGTCAATTTAACGCTTGATGCTGGGTAACGTTGTTTTGCATTCGCATAACACCGCGTTTATTCCTGTCTAGTTTGACAACGTTTTGGTATTGTGTATCTCGCTCAATGAACACTTCATACACCTCAAAACCAGGCTTGTTTTGCTTGCCAAACATCGCATACTGCTGCAACTGCCTTAACGAACACAAATATTTGGGCCTTTACATAGCCAACGGGACACGCGCGCTTCCAAACATTGTTGCCATTCGCAATTGGCCCCCGCACCACAATTAACGATTTTTTGGAATTCGGCGGTTCATATCGTAAAGATGGAATGGATATAAATACTTCTCGCATGACCACCCCCTTCCATAATATTCGTGGCAATACACAACAGTTTCTGGAAACCGCACGGACATGTAGCTTACCTTTTACGCACTTACAAAAAATATAATAAAACCTATGCCCAGTAAGAACTTTTTCGCATGAATACGCTTTGATAATATGACGCTTTTTCATACAAAATAGTTCTTAGATCACGCTCAGACCACACTATATATGCATGCCACTCTCCGTCACCTGCCCGCCCAAGCCGCCGTCACTCACTACCATACATGGCAAACCACAGACCCCCGCCCGCACCCGCCGCACCCGAATTATTATATTGCAGTGAAAGCTCTTAGAATAAGACCGATGCCCGGTCTTGTCGTCCGGATTTACGCCAAGAATTCACAAACAACGACATTCAACTGCTTGACACAGATCTACGGACACGTTGCCCGATTTTCTCTCGTATTTACCATGCACTACTTCCACCTTCAAGTTAATCTAGAATTAACAATCGACCATGTCGCCACAACTATACCACCGAAGCAAACTACGACTATGGTAACCGTATTCACAATCACGTAATATAATTCCAGCAACGGGCTTATGCTTATAAATATGCCTGCCCGCCTCGGACAAATTCTGTCTTGATTTGGTCATTCCAAAAGTACTGTACCCACGCTGCCGGCCACCTTGCTTGATGCCGCACGCACTGCTATTTGGAAAACATATGATGACCCATCATGCGCAATAGGATTTGCCCACAGACTTGCCCATCGTACCAACCTGCGAAAATTGTCATATCAACCCATAGGCTCCGTGTCTCCCGTACACCCACACATATGCCCCTAGGTAATTATTCCCATGAACTTTGCTTATCACTGGCATGCCGCCCTCTGCGAAATATCTTTGCCGCTACACCCACACGTGTACACGCATTTACAGTACGAACCCACTTCATCCCTTGTCGTATCCACGTAGACGCTCCTCGGCTTGCCCGTTTTACTTATTTACAATATGCCCTTACAACCTTTATCGCAAAATAATGAAAGACCGCAATCCCCCGCTTCACCTCGGTTATGACAAAACATTTACCGCTCATGCTCGTTATGTGATAACGCCTGGCAATATACCTTATCCCTCGTCGGTTTTATTTTATGCCACGATGCCTACCAATCCGCAACTACATGCACTCCGCTTGACGCCCGCTACGGCGCAAACCCGCTCACACCCGCTAACTTGTTATACCAACACGTGGACTCTGCGGATTACATTGACATCGCCACAATACCATATGCAGAAATACATGACTGAAAGTTAGAACTCGCCAATACCTGTGTATCATACGTAGCAT
>VCJN01000615.1:0-51963 GCA_006384855.1 Tetraselmis striata | reverse complement strand
TGCCTGAATGACCGATTGCACATTCAGTTTTATATGTCAGTAGATCCCCCCAGCTCCTCCATACTACCGGACACGATACAATGGCCCATGCAAAGCCCCCCGCCTCTCTCCCTCCCCAGCGCTCATTGCAAAGACACCCCCCTTTCATGCTTGTGCACAGTATGCCTGAATGGCCGATTTCACGTTCAATTTGTATGTCAGCCGAAAGATGCTTTCCATACCTCCCATCTGCAGTCATGTCATCGAATATGCCAGCGTGGAATCATGCCCTGTTTCACACAGCATATCTGTGCCGCTGAACTGGGTGACTGACTATCAGCCTGCCATGCCACAGGCCGGCGGGGCCACGAGTGAAGATTTTTTTATACATGCATGTCGCTGCATTGCCCTCAATGTGTAGGCATAGCTGCGCTCTGGCGCCCCACTCCTTGCTGATACAGTTTTGAATCAGCGGCGCGCATAAGCCGCTTGGGCTGCATCATACAGCATATGAAGACAACGACGACAACATCCCGATGATGTATCGACATGATTTTATGTGGAGCGCAACTTCAAACATAGTTTAGTCTCAGTGATCTGCATGCCAAAGCCATGGCGGTCAAGTACGGGTGCATTCACATGAACAATATGAATAATCCATAGTAGTACTTCCTATCATACTGGGCTTTAGCACGCAACAAGCAAGGAAAACAATACACATTTATAGCTGGCACCTCCAATTGTGGGAATTGACATACAGATTATACCAAGTGCGCCGAGGTCTACTTCCAGCATGACTATGGGTGCTGTAGATCTACTGGTTGGGGCCTGATCAAATGGCTGTCAATGTCGACATCATAGCTGCTTCAGTAGCGGACGACGCTAACATTGCCCAAATCCCGACATGACCCGAAGGCAACTGGCTCAGGACATATGTACATGAGATAATGTTAATATGAGCATGTGCATTCTTCGTGGAGCAACAGCCCTCAGGAATTGCAAAGTTGCCGAGGAGCCTTTTGTACGGTCCAATCGAAACGCATGCCTGGAACTTGTTTCGTACAAGGGTTACACTCCAGAGCCTCAACACAGAAACCTGGGGGCAACGTTTGCTGGGTGTGCGCCTAGGTAGCATGTGCTGGTGTGCGCCTATGCTTGCCACATTCCTGGGGACTTTGCTTATGTGTGTCATTGGTACAGCTAGTTGCAGACGTTCTGGTTGGTGTCCATTGATAGACATGGATGTGTCACAGTCAATGAGAGTAACACTAATCACAGGAGGGTGGGGGACAAAAATGTCCATGATGGAGACAAGAATGCTTTGCAAATTACAGAAAATGATTGAATGAGGCTGGTACCATCATGGTCCTGCATGAAGCGATAACACATTATCATCTTGGCAATATCATTAATAAGAGTGGGCACTACAACATCGTCGTGGCGATTGGTTGCTATCTCGGGTGGCTGATTTCGAGAGCGGTTGAGCTTGCGCTGCCGTATGTGTACGATTCGGGGCGCACAATCAGATGGAAGATCGTGCGAGAAGGCCACTTATACTCGGATGGTACCGCCCTGCTGGGCAAACCTGATATCCATGTCTGCGGTGTACGTGGGCTGACAGCAGGTCTTCATGGATGCGTGGTAGTCTTTGGCACATGAGGCGACTAGATCCCCGACAGTGACTCTCCGGTGCGTGGCCGTCGTTGCGTGCAAGCGGCCTAGGCCGGTGGCAGGGCGGCGTTGTGCTTGCTGGCTGCTCGGACTGCATGCGCCGGCGACGCGGAAAGTGCGGCTCGACAGAGCCTGCCTCGACGTCCGCTGTGCGGTGCTGCCCGCGGTTGAAGTATCTCGCTCGCCAGAGCCATCAGTGGGGCTTCCCTCGCGAGTAGTTCCGCTACTGGTCGCGACCTTGATGTCTGGAAGCTTGCAATGGAACGACCGCTTGTGTCGAGCGTCGGCGCCGGTGGGCGGAGCGCGCTGCTGAGGTGCGGCGGTCGCAATTTCTTCGCACGAGACGCCGGTGGCGGTGTCGAACCTGTGAAGCTGGGCCGAGAACCCGCTGAACGAGTTCCAGAAAACCGGCTGCTGCGCCTCCAGGTCGCCAGTGCAGCGCGACTCGTGAGTCAAAGGGGGGAATGCGCTCCGGCGGCCGAGGAGACTCGCACGCTTGTTGCGCACGCTACGTGGGTTGCGGTTCATCCTGGGAAACCTCTGTACTGACAGACGGATAGGCGGGAATGTGCGGCGTGAAGGGGTTTTAGGGTGTTGGGAGGGGGGCCGCGGCTCGATGAGTAGTCAATTGATTCAATCAAGTGGTGGTGCGCGTGTAAGGACCGGAAGTGAAGTTATGGTGCATTGAAGCGAGATTGTTGCTTTCTGTTGGAGTGCGTTTCGAGAACTCGGCGCAAGGTTGCCGCCGCTCGGCCGCCGGGCTTCGAACGGCTCGCGCGCAAGAAAGATTGCACCGGTACAGCCATTGTATCATTACAAGTACTGTACCACGCTACAGGTACCGGCAGGGGTAACCCCCCGGTACCGGTAGGTCGCTACCGCACGGGGTAGCCGGCGGAACTCGTACGAGCCCTGGTAAGAGTAGTGTGGGATGATGTAGTAATTATAATGCGTGGCGGACTGGGAGCCTGCCTGGCTGGCCACGTGCTGGGTACCTCGTGCAGCATTCAAGCAAGAAACGGTTTGTAGTACAGGTAATCCTTACAGGTAGAAAGAACTATCGATGACGCAGCGCCCTGCAGCCCTTGATCGAGCAGACCGACCGACCCGCCGCCCGTAGGGAGCCGGACGCCCAATTCGTCGAAACAGTATTCGCCTATTTAGCACCCCCAGTTCGGTGCCATCGGCGCAACCACCGCCCCGCCGCTCAAGCTCCAGCCAAAGTGGGAAAATTTTCGGCCGCTGGCAGAGTGGGCAGGTGGTTGCTGGCAGGTGTCGCATGGGTCGCCGGGGTTGGGATGAGGCGTGTAGTGCCTAATATGATACATTAAAATCCAGACGAAACTACTGCTGGTACCGTCGCATATGTACCGGGTGCCCGGACGGATCGAATCATACGCCGTTCCGTCCGTGTCTGCAGGGGTAACCCCTGGTGTCTGAAAGGAATATATGCCCTGTAGAGCCCCGCGCACACGTGCTGCTGCTACTACAGGTACTGCAATAAATAAACAGCTTCTAAGGATTATATCTGATACAGGGTACCTTTTTCGCGCGCTCTGTCTTCGTGCGTGCTGTTTCAGCGGGGCCCCGGCAGGCATATCCGCATTTATGTTCTGCTATATCCGCATGTTATGTTCGTTTATGTTCAGGGGGAGTCGAATGTACTCTTTTTTGTTTGTGTCGGCACACTGGCGGTAATCAGCAGTATCTGGTACGTGTCGAGTGGATACGAAACATCAGGGAGCAGACAGCATGCTGTATTAATAATACAGGGTAGTATATGGGATGAAGGCCTCGTCACAAATCGAGCTTCCGTGTGAAGTGTAAAGTGTAGAATAAAGTGATAATTACCTGCGCATCCAGATAGGATCTTGTAATCGTTACAACCAGCACCGGACAAAGGTATGGTACTGTTGTACCGAACGGTACGTCCTGGGAACCCGCTCTACCTAGATAAGCAATTTCCTTCTGATGCGTAATTTCCGTGGGTGTGACCAGTGTTGTCAGTTAGGGCTATCACAATAACCCTGCCTGCACATCAATACGAAAACCACGTAGTTTACCGGTAGCACCCGCAATACCTGCGCATGCCGCCCTAACTAAAACCCGGTTAGATTACACCAAGATTTATATCTCATGGTTCAATACTTAAAACAGGAAACTAGATTAAAACTGTTAGCATGTTTAACAAGCCTTAGGCACCCTATACAACCCTGCGTCACCCAGACGCATACAAGGCCTCCAGGGCTTGCAAACCCCACCGTTAGGTATTTTGGGGAGGTCCCCTGGGCGGGGCGGTGATATAGTTATTGACCGGAATGGTCGTCGTCGCGACAACCGATGGCCCAATGATGGAAGATCAGCAAAAAATCAAACTCAACCCGGTACCGCCGTGCCAGCCCTCTCCTCCGCACAACAATCCAAAGCAGCCCCACCAGCCACCCCCTATTGCACAATGACGTTCAAGAACAACCATAGGAAGAGACCGGCCTCCCGTACCAACAGGGGGGGGGGGGGGGGGGGGCTGCGAGCAAGTCGGCAGGAAAGGTGCCAGAGATCGGCATCAAGCCGCCTCCTACGGCGGCAAACAATCCTCCTACTCACTGGGCGGCGACCGGTTCAGAGTTCTGTGGTCTGGTTGGGTCTGCCAGCAATCACCCGTGCCATCAACTATACTCATAAGTCCAAGCTGGGTTCATTGCCTGAAGGAGCAGTGCGGCGGAAAGCCGGAAAGTTACCATGCATGTGAGAGCTTCTCCACAGGTAGTACATCTTCGCCCACATGGGGAAGAGGAGTACGGGTTGATAGAGGCGTACACATGCCCATGCTGCAACGGAGGACCCCCCTCCCATATGCCAATGATGCATAGAGCCACGTGAATGTACCATCTTGACATTTATGTGTAATTGTGCTGCAAAAAACCATTACAAAGGAGCAGCGCTGGCTCCCCAAGAACAAGGCCGAGTACGTACACGAAGTGTTCTAGCCGACCGCTATGGGCACCGCCCAGGGGAGGCATCGCATCTGCCCATCGAGCCATAGGATGCGCCCCCAAACTGGTTTCATGGCTTCACCAACAATCTCGTTAACTTCAGCTTCATCGCCGCGCAACAATTGCGACTGCGCCAGCAAGGCGCAAGGCGATGCAAGCTTCATGTGGCTCTATGACCGCTTCGGCATTAGGGCAGACGCAATGCACGTCAACAAGGATACAAAGCGCGGGCCAACCAAGAAGGTGCAGAAGTGGACTGGGCATGAGTGCGGGGATGTGCTAGCGCACGTACCTCATCTACTCTCCATGGTGCTACCCCTGGGCCACCCCAAGGCCAAAAGAGCAAAGTCAGTGGGCAACATTGGGCGAGGTACTCGAGAAGGCGAGTCAGGAGTGTGTCCCTGTTGGTGGCGAGCTCCAAGGACGTCACGCCAACCATGCACACGGCCGTTGATCACTACGTTGAGCTGGTGCGGAGGCTGAGCTCCATCGTCATCGTTCACCGCACATAGGGCATGGACTACAAATACATGCCCATCAAGCGAGAGGTGACGAGGGAGCACACGAACCACATACTACAATTCGGAGTATTGCAGTCCCTTTTCCATTGTCATTATGCAGTGCACCCGCCGCATGCCCGCCAAGCACATGGTGAAGGTCAACATCCATGGGGCGGACAGCAACAAGGATGCAACATGGGCAACCTACGCAAATTGACTCAACACATATGTCATCAACGAAGGCGACGACATGGTGCCCGAGACAAAGGTGCTCACCACATACGCAAGCAAGACAATGAAGGCAAAGCGAGACATGATCATGAGCGAGGTTGCGCAGATAGATAATGAGTGGTCGTAATGCATGCGTGTGACTAGGACATCAACCATGCCGGAGTGTTTGAATAAATTAAGTGCAAAATAAATGTCTAATTACACCTCCCCCACCTCCACGCCTATCTCGCATGATGTTGCTGCAGTCCGCACCGCCCGGTTACGTACCATGTCCCCCACCATGTGAATATCAGCAGGGAGGTGCTCCATGGCACCGTTTAGCCGCAGCAAACCCCTAACCCCATTGCAAATAAAGCTCATTGGAGACAGGGTGGCAAGGCGGGGCACTCCATGCCAGATGTCGGCGTTGTCGGTGTCGGTCCCGAATTTGGACCCCTTTCTCGTCTTCTTCATCCTCACGGCCAGGTGGGTGATGAAAGGGCCTCTCCCAGTGTAGGAACTAACTACGAACGGGGCGTATGGAGCGATGCCACAATCATTGCACGCCCCGCATGTACCCTTGATGGTTGCTTCCCGCGCAGCGTAGAATGCGCACTGCAGGCACGCCGCCATATTCCCATGCACAAGGCCACGCAACAACATTATAGATCGGCGAGGTATCGGGACAAAGTCGAAATTCCAAGAACGTATGGTCCTAGGCAACTCATATACTAAGCGATATCAAGCGGCTGGGTCACTCGAGCGGCAGTGTGGAGGAAGCCCCTTGGGATCTGACGAGAGGCAGCCGACTAGGAAGTGTGTGTCGCGCAGCGAAAAAAGAAGAGCGCGTAGCACGGCCGGGAACACGCGATGCTCGCCGTCAACTCGGTTGTTCGGCACCCGGAGACCCCCGCGAGGCACTTTAAAACTTTACATTAGAGTTAGGGGACGCCACCTACGGGTGGAGGTGGCGCGGGATGCCCGGTGGAAGCCGTAGGACTCGTGGCTGTGGAGGCGGGTGGGCCACAGCTGAATGGCGCTGGCAACGGTCGCACGCAATCGTCTGTCATATCGGGCGTGTACAACCCCCTTGGTACCCGAAATATGAAGTGCTGAAGTATTGCTGGAATCTTAACTAGGCTTCATGTGGTTAGGCAGATATACCGAGTGGGGCGGGGAGCCATTTCGTACCGATATTTGCATTTGTACTTGTGAACACGTGTACCGGTTGTCGCTGTAAATACGCACGACCCGCCGGTACTTTCTACGACTTCCCGAAATTCTTAGAGTGGCGGCGGCGTGCGGCTGTCGCCAGCTGCCCGTCGACATCTCCCGACCTCACAGTCTAGAACACTTAACCACTAACTACGTAGGTGGTGCTCGACGAGGGTCCATTACGCTCACCCGTTTTGATGTGGCGCTACTCGCATCCACCTCATCCCACCCTACGACTCGTTAGGTGTGGCGGGTGCCTTGTAATCAAGTCACATACTCCTTTGGAAACACGGGACTCGCACCGTGTCTAATTACATCTGCAAGCTTTGTGCATGCGCGCAACCGGCTGTGCACGCCCCGGTACAATGTATTAATCTTCGTCCTTGCCGAAGCCTTTTCCTTGCTTAAGATATGAAGCCCCTGTTGCCTAAACTTGAATTGGTTTCGGATCAGCTCGTGGTAGACACGGCGCAGTTATGATGGTACATATTTTGGTCACATGGCGGATTTACGCGACATCGGGTATACGCTTTCATTATATGAGGCTGTGTGTGGGATTGCGGCACTCGTTGTGGCGACATTCGACAACTAAAAGCCGTTTCACAATTCGCCGCGCGCGAGGGGGGTGTCGTCTGACCGGGCGATTGAAGTAGCTTCAAGCCCGGCTATTCTGTAGCTGCTCCACCGCCGCGAGCACTTGGGGGGGGGGGGGGGGGGCACTGACGTCGGCTAGCCGATCCGAGACAACATCGTTCATAGAAATATTGATACGATGGCCTAGCGCCCTAGCTTGGGAGTTGCCACACACATCTATATTTGAGATCACGCTCGGATGCGATGTGTATCGTGCGCCCCACGGGATACCCTGACCGTTAACGCACCCGACTGTTTTCCATTACATCACACAGATAGCCGACCCGTTCTAACCTCCCTCAGTCGAGAGATGGAGCATTTCCAATCCAGCCAGCCATATCCAATGCAAGTCAATAGCCATAGGTGCTAGTGGAGCCCTCATAGGCGGTGTCGTTTGACCGCCATCCGCAGATATGGTGGCGTATCCAGCCCGGTGCTGCCCGATTCAAGTGTACCCTCCCCCCCTCCCCCCGCCTCGCCGCATACCGCCCCACCAGCTCCAAGACCCGGCCATGGTTCCGCCATGTTCCGATAAGATGGCCTAGGCACGGTCATAGGCTATCCCTAGAGGCTGTCAGAGCCCGGTTTTATTCGGTGTGGGTGATGCTACATGGGGCGGCGCACTTGCGAGTAAACCCGAGAAATACCGCGTCTTGACCGACTCTCGTATCGCATGGATGCACTCCTGCCACAACTCGATTCAGCCAGCAAGATTAGGTAAGCCCGTCGGTATGGTACCAAGCTACTTGTATCCAAGAACTCGATACCATACGGGCTACATAGATGACGCAATTGTGGGTGACCATAGGTAGTCGTCCCGACATACTTGGTAATTACCCGATATCGGACATTCGGGTTTGGCCGCCTGTGGTGGGTTTGATGCAAACGTATATGGCCCACCAACCGGCCCCAACCCATGCTTAGGTCATGGGATGCTCGGCGGGGACACCTCACTCCGGTGTCGGGATGGGCTGCCATGGATCCACATCCCGGCTACGCGAGGCGATTCGTGGTTTGCTATGGGTGGTGCGGGGGTCATTCGTGGTTCGGGTTGTATTCGTGTTTTATCGTTGGACGTCGCGAAACGGTAACATGCCGATTTAAAGTACTAGCGGAGAGCGCGGCAACGATCCCCGCCGCTCTTCCACCGTGAATGCTTGCCATCCACCGCTCCGCCTCTGCCGATGAATGCTACTACTATGGCGAGTGGCAAGGGCGACGACATGGAGTTCGACGCCAGCAGCACGTTGCCGGTATCATCTACATCGAAATGGCCGCGAACAAGATCCGCATCGCGACCACGGACATCATCAACACCTCCCGCATCCTCGGCGCCCGTCGTGACGTTCGTCAGCTCATCGCCTTTGAAGAGGCACCAAGAAGCCAGCCAATCTCATGCATCTACTAGACTTGCACTGCCTTGTAGGCATGGATCCTCCGTCAGCAAACCCCCCCGCCCCCCCCCCCCCCCCCCCCCCCCCCCCCACCCAAATATCCCCCAAGCACACGCTGGCATGGCCTACCGCAGCCTATTAGCTTACAATCCCCCGATGCCTCGCAATGTCGCATGTGGCGTCCACGTCGCCATTGTCTTCGCCAAGATCGACGACTATAGATCCAAACTCCATCATGCACGGTTTCATCATGTGCATCACCCCCCCACCATCCTCACATGCCGGGTAACACAACACTTCCCGCGGTAACCTATACGACATTTCGCGATCCGAATAATCTGTCCGCGTGCGCCGCGCCCTGCGCCGCGGGATACGCGTCGCGCCGCCCGCAGTACCCGCCCGGCACTACTAGGGGCGGCGAATCATGCATCGCCTAGCACCCCCCCCCCCCCCCCCCCCCCCCCCCCCAACCCACCGGCTCCCGCCCACCCCGTAGCCTACCCCCTGCCCCCTTCGAGGACACAAGGCGATCATGGCTGGCTCGGGGCGCGTTTATGTCCCGGGATAGCGGCCAAGAGATCCACCTTCACGACTCCCGCCCGATTGACCACCCCCATTAGGGATTCGCGTTTTGCTGACACCATACGCCCTTAGGGCCGAAACCGCTCGGATAAAAAGGCAGCTTAGTCAAAATTAAAGGCACAAATAGTGTACGTTTTCCCCTAGCGGGTCCGACGGAGCCTGTGCCATCGGTGCGAAGTTTATGGTTCGGGCGGCGCTCAGATCGGTTGCTACGGGGTCACCACGGAGATTCCGCAGCACGCTGCTTGCGCGGCCGTAGCCGTCGCGACCCGCCCACCATCGCCGCATAAAGAGATACTTTTGGCGCTACGGGCGGTCACGGTGTCGGTGGTTGACAGTCGTGGGCTTGCTAGAGGCTAAAGCATGGGCAACGGGCCGCGGGATATGCGCGTCGCGTTGCCGCAAATGCACGCTGTATTTACGGCGCGGACCGCACATCGGATCTTATATTCGGGCAGTTTTCGCAATGTCGTACGGGTTACCGCGCGATGTGTTGTGAACGCCATCAAGCTTGCTCGGCACTTGCGGCGCACGTTCAGTCGGCAGCGATTGCACCTTCGTAGCAAAGAGTATACCGTTGTTAGCGTCATTCATGCATGCCTGCCCAATTCGGCCATGCCGCCCTCGAAGCTACGAGACGCCGTGCCAAGCAGCGAACCTATCGACTCCTTCGTTACCATAATATGCCGCCACCATCGAGGCTATTGATCTCGAGTTCGCCCATGCCACTAACCACCGGGAAGGGCAAGCATGTTGTGCATGGCGCCGATCCGCCACGCAGCTACACCCGCATGGGTGCCGGTCCGTTCCCCCCCTGCCGTTGCCCATCGCGTCGTCTCAGGGACACATCGTACTAGTACTCGTACACATCGTAGTGGTATCAACCCGCAATATATCGTACAATTACTCGTATATTTTCATAAATTCGGTAGTGGTTATTGTGGCCGTAGCATGGGCCACCCTATCATGAAATGCTCGACGTCGACAAGCGAGGCTGGGAGGCCTATGTGCATGAAATGTAGCGACTACATGCCCACACCTTGGTGAAAGCACGAGGTGGCGAAGCGCGCACCTCGTCCTTGAATAAAGGGTGGGGAAGGGGGGGGGGGGGTTCTGCGGCATCCTACGTACCTAGTATCTGTACCACTCGTATGTACACCGCGCCGTAGTCGAGGTAATAATTGTATCAACGCAAATTGATAAATGATTTCTCGATAAATAATGAAATGCACCAGCAACGCAGCAACAGCGTCATGTGCTGCATCGAATCGTCGTCACAAATGTCCGGGCTTTCACGTGCTTTTACCTACGACCAAACCTTTGCTGCAACGCAGGCGTTTTTGCACGCAATGAATATGAATCTAGCGACTTCGGTGTCAGTCCAATCCCGGGGGGGGGGGGGGGGGATTAGCGGCTTTGCCGCTTCGAGAAAAGGAGGTGGGGCCCTGACCTGATACTTAGTCGCTATCGACGTAACATAAAAGGTTGAGGGAACTCGTCCGACCAACGATACGTAGCGACTACATGTGTTAGTACTATAGGCTCCGAATCAGTACAGTGCATGCAACGCCTGCACGTGCATGCAACGGGCCGACTCACCCGCGACACACCGACAACATTGTGCGGCCAAGAGAAGTTGCCGGTTGCAAGCGAAAAAATGCGTAGACGTCTCTGTACTATCGATTCCTGGCCGATGTATTTTCGGCAATATCGTCCCGGCGTGTCCTGGGTTAACCCGGTTGATGCATTAGCCCTTCGGGGTTCGAATGAGGCAATGGTCTACGGGCTATGCCGGACCTACGACTGCGCAGTTGGCGCAAGAGGTCCGTGGAACGCAGCGAAAACTGGAAGATGGCAGGCTCAACTGGTATGGCTTCTTTTCATGTCTACTCGTGTTACACCCAAAAAGGGCGCAACGACAGGTGCCTAGTTCCCATACCACTGAGCAGCATTGCGGCTGAAAAGCGGTTAGGTCAAGGGAGGAAACCCCATAAACTAGTTTAGATCATTTCAAAGTTGAGTCTGGTTTTGCCTGTCATGAGCGAACGGAGAGAGCGGTGGATTGACGGAGAAGGGGTAGCGCGAGGTCATGAAGGAGGCACCGGGAAGGCCACCGCTGCGGAGTCTTGTTGGACTTGGAAATGCCGGAGGGGGGCGATGTGGCCAAAGAAGAACCATGCGCCAGGTGAAGGAACATCAAGTGACATCGTTGGGGTCGATGTAGTCCATAACGACGTCGGAGTGAGTGGCCCAGCCGCCTTGGTAGCGAATGTGGGACAATGGAACTCCGATGGCGTTGGCGGCAGACGCTGCTCCCTTGCGAAGGCTGTGTGAGGTCCAAGAAGTGCCGGCGGGAGGGGCAGCACCGACACCACGGACGGCTGTAGATATCCAGTCCGACATTGTAGCGGCGGTCCAAGGTTTGGACTGCTCGCTTGGGTTGACCGCCCAGAAGTTTGTTTCAGCCAAGGCAACAGTAACCAGGGGGACAGACTGTACGTTGTCGATGAAGTGGTGCATGAGACGTGCAACTCGGGGGTGTTTTGACACTGGAAGCGGGGGGGGGGGGGGGGGGGCGGGGGGGAGAACGCGCAGGTCGTCGGGTCCCCGTCGGCAAGCGCGGCCTTTCTCGCGGTATACCTGCAGGGTAATGTTGTAATTGTCGACATGCACATCCCGCACTCGGCACGACACGCTAGTAAGTTCCTTGGCAAAGAACATGAAGTTGACAACCGAGGCCACGAGGGCTCGGAAGTCGTGTTGGTTCTCTGTGGTGGGAGCAAACACAATCAACTCGGCACGTTCGACGAAGCTGTAAGCCACATCAGCAGGCAGAGGAACTCACAAAGGGGCGGCTTCTACACGTCGCTGCCGCAGCATCAACCCACGCCTAGCTGCAGTAAGGTGTAGGCTGTCCTTGGCGATTGGGTCGAGGTTGTGCAGCTCGAAAAACGTGTTGATTGCAGACATGTAGGGTTGCAGTGACTTAGCTCCAATGTGCCCTCGCTAACCAATCCAGGCAACATACCGGACGACAGTAGCAGTGGTCGCCTCCAGCGGGCTGATGTTCTCGGAGTCGTGGCAGAACTCCGCGAACTGAGACAGTCTGCCGGCGTAGCTCTTGATTGTCTGAGCGGTGAGGGAGCTGGAGAGTAGGTCGAGCGTCCGCTGTCCTAGTTCGTCTGAGCCAAAAGCATCATGCAGTCGTGATCGCAGTGAAGCAGCCCAAGGGGCGACAACTTCGGGCTCGTCAACTACGTAAGTGCGTCGTTTTACCGACAAAGTACCGGGAGGATGACTACTGTTTGCAAGGTACTCGGCAGCAGCGGTTAGGTTCCCGGCGGTTGGCCGGTAGTTGTTGGACGCACGGGTTTGCAGTAGTGCCGGTACGGGTTTGCGGGGCTAGGTTCAGGTAAGAGGGCCGCCCCGCGCGTCCCTCGCGCTCGTGGCGCCTGTCACGCGCGTAACGTACACGCGCGAAGCTTGGTCGTTGCGAACCGGTTGTAACACGCAGTGTGACAACCGACAGACGCAGTGATGAAATGGTGCGGGAGGCGGTTGGTTGAGCCGCCATGTGCAGGTGTGTGGATGGTTGAGCCGCACTCGGCTGTAGCTGTAGGAAACGCCGCACCGAGGAAGGTCTAAATGAAGTCGGTAAGGTGGGGGGGGGGGTCAGGTCCTGAAACATGGCGCTCGTCCCGTCGTTGAGCTGCAAGGGTGCGCTTTGTGGCGGTCACCGAAAGGTGGCCTCGCAAAGCTCCAGCAACTCCGACGAAAGGCGCCCCACACCGTCACTCATGCTCACCTTCGCGGCCACGCCCGCGTCCACCGCCACGTCCTCGTCCACGCCCGGGCCCTGCAGCTGCTGCCGCTACCCGAGCAGTAGCGGTAGGTTGCTTCGGCGATGCTGGCCACTGTCGCCTCGAAGACGCGACGCTCGTAGTCCCTCATGAGGTCCCTAGATGCTCAGAAGCATGCTGAAAGTGCTGGGCTCGCAGCACGTCCAGAACACCTTGGTCACCGTGCACACGCTTGACCTCATTAAGCCTTCGTAAGAAAGCCAAACGAAAGCGAAACGCCTTGTCGATGGCCTCGGCGTGGTTCCGAGCTCTCGCGAGGTAGGGGGTGAAGTCCTGACTAGCAATAGAGACGTAGGGCAGCAGTTCGTCGAGTGCCACGAAAAGTGCGGCCATGTGGGCGCCGAAACACGACATCCATAGATACTCCTCATGGGCCGGCAGACGCCGGTCATCCTGCTTGAGGTACTCGTTCGTTAGGTCGTTGCTCAAGGGGAAGAGGCCATGCACTCGGCTGACCGGTCGAACGGCCTCGTAACCAGATTCTGCTCGTTGCAGTACCTCTGGCACCGCGAGGTAGTCATCCTCGTCACTCACGGATTTTGCTCCGACACGGCCGCTCTGGGCTAGCTGCAGCAAGTCGGGGCGCTCTGCGGCTCCCCCGCTGCCTGTCGGCTGTCCCGCAATGCGCTGCCCGGAACCGGAACCATGTGCTCCTTCTCCATCGACAACGCGCTCACGAGCCGTCAATTGGGGCAACGCTGTGGTAAGCTCGCATAGTAATGTAGAATGGGCCTTCACGTCTGCGTGTAACGACTCAAGCGTCGGTTCAACGACGGGTTCTTCTCCATCTGGCATGGTAACGCACGGACGTACGGATGAGAATATCACACACGGGTGGTGAGCCGGGTGTGGTCTTGAACACCATGGGGTGACCTTGCTCGCAACATGCTACGAGACAGTTTTTACATCGCTGCGTGGAACGCAGCGAAAACTGGAAGATGGCAGGCTCAGTTGTTATTATGGCTGCTTTTTATGTCTACTCGTGCTGCACCCAAAAAGGGCACAACGGCAGGTGCCTAGTTCCCGTACCACTGAGCAGCACTTGTAGCTGAAAAGCGGTTAGGTCAAGGGAGGAAACCCCATAAACTAGTTTAGATGATTACACGTGCTAGTTACAAAACTCAAGAAATCCATACAAAAATCCAGAAGAAAATCCAGCTACGGGCCACCAGAGGCGGGAACCGCCATGACAGCCACCGACCAGGCATCGCCACCAGACAGCCGCCGCTCCACGCAGTAGGGACGCTCTCCCCAGCACACAATCCCGGACCACTCCAATAGCGGCACTAGGCCGAATGTGATGTGAAGGCGCCGACAGGAAAGGGGCTTCGAAGTAGAGGTCTCGCAGCAAAGAGCGGAAGTGGGGGGCGGGGGTCCAACCCATGACGGGGCGCCACGGGCGTGCAACAGACGCAGGCCACCCCGCGCCAAATCCGCCGCCAGCTCGGCCGCGTCCCCTTCCGCCAAACGTAGAACGCCTTCCCCAGCAAAACATCCCGGGCCACTGCAATAGCGGCGCTGAGCCGAATGTGATGTGGAGGCGCCAACATGACATGAAGGGAGAAAGTGCTCAACGAGTAGCGAACGGGGAATTGACCGGACCAGCAACGACGCAAGACGCCGTTGTCCAGCGCGCGTTGTTCCGCCTAGCGCCAGATCCGCCGCCAGCTCGGTCGCGTCCCCTTCCGCCGAACGTAGAACTCCCTTCCCAGCACAACATCCCGAGCCACTCCAATCGCATCACTAGCTAGGCCGCATGTGATGTGGAGGCGCCAACGGGACAAGACGGGAGAGGGTGCTCAAAGAACAGCGAACGGGGACTTGACCGGACCAGCAACGACGTAAGTCGCCGGGGTCCAGCGCACCTTGTTCCGCCCAGCGCCAGATCCGCCGCCAGCTCGGTCGCGTCCCCTTCCGCCGAACGTATAACTCCCTTCCCAGCACAACATCCCGGGCCACTCAAATAGCGGCACTAGGCCGAATGTGATGGGGAGGCGCCGACTTGACAGGAAGGGAGAGGGAGCTCAAAGAACAGCGAACGGGGACTTGACCGGACCAGCAACGACGTGAGACGCCGCTGTCCAGCTCACACTGCTCCTCCGCGGCAGTGGCAACACCGGCGGGGCCAAGGCTACCAAGGCGCCACCCGTGCACGATCCCCGCCCCCATCCCCAACCGGGGGTGGAGGCGGAAGAAGGGCCCGCGATTCCGAGGGCCGAGGACGGTCGTCGGGCCCGCCCAGGCGGTGGGTGGGAGGGATGGGGATTCCGGTGGTCGCTAATACTAATAAACTAGTTTAGATTATTTATGTCAATACACCCGCACCTACCCCAGTGTCCAGTACGATTGTCACATCTTTTTTTACACCATTTAAACACGAATAGCAATTTATCCATTTATACATGTACTACCTATAGCGACCACCGGTGGTATCTTGATCGCCTTTTGGAGCTAGCGCTCACGTAACCATATATGTACTACTCGTATACCAGCACATATAACTACTTACATCGTACGAATACGCACGGGTTTTACTACGGGAATGAACTGTCTATGTATGGGTACTGCACTCAGCAATGCAACAAATGCTGCACTGAGTGCAGTGTGGATTTTTGTTTTACAGAGCCCTTCCTGGCCACACATTCCCAAACCCACGCCAGATACCCGGCGTATCGAAGTCCTGAATAAGTTTGGGGTGATAGTCGCCAACTCGAGATATCGGCGCGCCGGTAGCAGATCTCCGCCGCCATCTGCCTGCGATGTCTCTTAGCAAGTTCAAGGTGGGCGACGCCCTGCGCTGCCCCATTACGGCCATGAACGTTGTGCAACACTTGTATAGTAGGGCCGGTCGACTACATACTGCACTCAGTGTATTAACCCGTACCACGCGGCCCTCAGATCAACAGTTAAAAGTAGAAGCAGAGTTCGCCCCGGGACATCGGCCGAAGCCGCCTCGGCACTTGACCTCTTGCGCCAACTGCAGTCGTAGGTCTGGCATAGACCATTGGCTCATTCGAACCCCGAAGGGCTAATGCATCAACCGGGTAAACCCGGGACACGCCGGGCCGATATTGCCGAAATACATCGACCAAGAATCGAGCCCATGATCTCTCGCTTACGGGAGAATTACTTTGGCTGGTGACACTACCAAAATGATGAAAACGAGGTTGCGTCGCCTAGACGCGGGCAAGTAAGAGCAGTTGAGCGGGCACCCCCGCTTTCGATTTCGTAGATGAATCGCTACAGTACATGATATTTATCGACGGAATTCCACGCGGGTCGACCCGATGCATTTCAGGTTTGGCCGCTCCGGATCTTAGTATTTTATAAAACACATGTCGCATATGTGTCGAATTTCGGCCACTCAACATAAAGGGCTAACTAAGGGAACCGTAAAGATTATTCACATAGCGATTGCTCCTTACTGATTCTATCTACATGGGTCATCCGTATACTTTGAAATGGATGGTCGCAAAATTAAAGGATCGCCATATACGCATAGCATAGTCGTTACGGGCTTTAGCTATAGCTGATAGGAGTAAATTAATTTAATTATTAAGAACTAGATTAGTAGTATTTTACTGTGAATCAATATCCCCCAATTCAGTCCTGTCCCAAGGGCGAAAAAGAAAATCCCCAAATTTAAAAGTCCCTAGTCTGAAGATGAATGTTGAGCAGTATTAATTTGCTGCGGTGTGCAGAATGCATCAAGGAACTTACAAATCACATCAGAGTTGACAAAGGGTGATCGGGAATGGCTACATCGAGCAGCATTTCTAAATAGGTAGCATCCCAACATCACTCTAGGTAAGAGCAGTGGCGCCATTGGCTGGGGGTGCTGGGGATGGTGCACCCTGCTCAACGAGCTTGTCATCAGCCTCAATGGCATCTACCGGAGCATCCTCGACAACGTTCAACACATCATTATCATCATTCTAAAGTAGGTGCATATTGACATAGCAGAACAAAAGCTTGAAACAGTAATTTAACCTATTTTGCACCGTGGAATTCATTTTGTACCGTAGGGTTTGTTTATACCCTAGTTCCCGGGTCTACTATCAGTACTTAAGACTCACTGGTGATGTAGCTTGGGTTTGTAGACCTTGGGTGCAGCGCAGCATTCATCAGCATGCAGGCCAGCCGCGACGCATATCCAATGTTGGTTTTGGAGCATTTTGTCCAAAATGGGACAAGATGAGGCAAATCAATATTTATTATGATGATTACATCCACCGGCTAGCTAGCCACAAGACGTTGCTAATAGTTTATTCGTTGAGCATCCCCAACTCAAGCAAGTCCTTCTTCGTGGCTGCGTTAAACTTGACGACTCCGCCGGGTTTGCGTTGCGCTGGGGTGGTTGACATGACGTGGACGCATTTGTTTCGTGGCTGGCTGATTTGCCACCCAGTTTGCGCGTATGTCTTCACGACTTGGACGCTTTTGCCGTACCACTTCTTTCTGACCATGGTGCCGTCCTCGTTGAACACCTCGCGACTTCCCGACGCGTCGTGGATGGCCTTCGCGTACGATAGGGGGACGGCTTCAACAAGCTTCCAAGGAAGCGTTAGGCACTTCTCCCAGCTTGTGTCAACTGGCTTCTTCCCTCCTTTTGTCTGCGCGTACAACCATAGGGGCATAAGAGGTTTGCCCTTTGCATCGGCATGGAAGGGCTCGTATACGGCCACGGTCAACGGGTCTTCGGTAGTCTCGCGCGACTTCACAAGCCCGATGACGAATCTCGACTCCCAATCACCAAGCACTGTGAGATTCTGATGTGACATATGGGTGACGAAGCACTACTACTAGCGACTATTATTTATCCGTGAAGGCTGCTGCTGGTGGCGGCACGTCCATCCAGTTACGTGCGAGTACATCCGGCGTTATTGCCGGCGGGCGATAAATCCTTTTTGTCATCATTCTGGTAGTCGTACTAGCCCGGTGAAGTGTTACATGGCACTGACGTATAAGGTACAAGGTTGTCCGTGTATGTGAGGGAATGCGCTTATGGTGGCAACGCCTTAATGTGCGCTACGGTTGATTAGGGTTAGTGAGGGTATAGGATATATCCTCACAGTGTAGTACCGGGTAGTACGCGATATATTTATTAAGCCGGTACCGGGTATCTAGTACGAACCCGGGCGCGATGACGAGTCGTCCTGTGGATAACTACGACTATTAGTACATGGGAGCGCAAATCGCAGCCGTACGTATTTGGTAACACTGGGGAATTTTGTGTACATTATAGGTAGTACTGCTGAACGGGCCTGCCAGCCGTCCGATCAAAGGTCATCAGATGGGCGGTTTGGCTGCCATGTTTTGCCAAAGAGTGCTCACGTTACATAAATATTCGCGAGGGGGAGGGCGGGGGCAGGCAGCGGTTTGCCGAAGAATGTTTGAATTACAATATTCGCGACAGCTGCCGTCGGGGCATGTGGCGGGGGGCGGGGGAGGCGGGCGGGCGTGGTCCCCCCCCCCCCCCCCCCCCCCCCCGCCGCCCGCCGCTCCCGCCGGGGGAGTGAGGGGAGGGGGGTAAGGGGGCGGGGGCTACTGATTGTTCTTGTTCTTGCGTGCCCGGGGGACCCTCCGCTTCGACGATCCCGCTGCCTCCGCCTCCGCCTCCGCCTCCGCCTCCGCCTGCGCCTCCGACTCCGCCTCCGACTCCGCGACCGTCAGTTTCTTACCTCGGCGCTTCTTCACTGGCCTCTTCCGCTTCTTGTCATCCGTCAGTGTCTTCACCACCCCGGGAGGCTGTGCCGTCGACGACGCCGCCATGAGCTTCCTTACCTTGGCGTCGGGACGCCCCCTGTGCCCAGACGCCCACAACAAGCCACAATCGTTTCACCTTTAAGCGGCTGAGGATGCGGCCTCCTCGGCCACCACGAGTTGCGCCGCTGGCACTGTGGAAGCCTTGGCGTTGAGGTGGGCCTTACGGCGCTCCCGGACGAACCTGCGCGCGGCACAAGTTAGCCACGAGTGGGTGCGTGCTAATGTGGAGGGTGGAGTGTTTTGTTGCGCGCCCACCTTGTCACGCGTTTCCTCATGTCTTTCTCGTCCTCCTCGATGCCGGCGGCGCGGACACGCGAGACAACAAGGCTCGCCGCCCAGTTTTGCCCGGGGGGCGAGGTCTGCCATGGCGATGTGAGCGGTGAAGGGGGGGGGGGCGGCCGAGGTGGAGAAACTAACACCCAGTCGACGACCGCCTTCCGCAGCAGTCAACGACACATCGGAGGCGAGGAGCAGCGCGCCACTACTATTTACATGCACGTATTGTCAAGAGCTAGTCGGTGCGGCATTGTGTCGGTGTAATTTCGCAATGTTTATTGTTGAAGTAGCACGGCGTAATGAATACGCGGTTTCACTGAGTGAATCCGGGATAATATGTGCGGTAGGGCGCGCGCATATGTGCGCGACGAATGTGCGCGCGCAGCGTTGTGCGGCGGTGTGCGGCGGTGTGCGGCGGTGTGCACCGATGTTAATATAGTGTGAATATTATATCGGCCGTAGACGATCGGGTCTGGCAGCACCGCCCGTGCTTGTAAATAAGCGACAATGGATCACGTCATGCTCCGGTTGTACTCCTACACTTCCTCCACTTTGGCGGGTGGGGGGGGGGGGGGGGGGGGTCCTGTCCTTATTACTTGCATCGGTGGACGTGCTGGATATGGAGGTCACCGGGCACATCGCGTGGTTTCGGAGCAGTTCATTCGCGCCTCCTCGTCTTGTTTGCAATCGTCGCCCTAATCCAATGCATGGTGAGTAGCGGGAAACTGTGCCCCCCCCCCCTCCCCCCCCGGTTTATGTAAACAAATATCTAGCCGTGCATGCGCCGCAATCGGTACCGAATGAGCGGGGTATGTGACAGTGGTTTCGGAGCAGTGCAAGCATTCCGTGCGTGTGCACAAGCACGTACGACTGGGAATGAGGCGGGGGTTGCGGATAAAGTGCATTGGCGGTGCATAGAATAGCGTGTTCCTGGGGTTTTGGCTGCATCAGACGCCGTATTCCCATCCATCCGGCACGGAATGTCCTGTTTTCACACATTTGTGTGTTAATATAGTGTGAATATTACGCGTCTTTTACGCCGGGTGGATGGGCATCCGGCGTCCGATGCACCCCAATTATTTGCAGCACGCTACTCTACGCACCCCCAACGCACTCCGTAAGCCCCGCCTCCATCCGCGTCGGAACCGATAGTAAGTGTTGTTGTGTGCGCACATCGTGACAACATTACACGGTGGCAATTGCAATTAGCGGTGGATAATGTGAAGGCGTTTTCGAAATCGACAGAGAATGAGGCGGGGGTTGCGGATAAAGTGCATTGGCGGTGCATAGAATAGCGTGTTCCTGGGGTTTTGGCTGCATCGGACGCCGTATTCCCACCCATCCGGCACGGAATGTCCGGTTTTCACACATTTGTGTGTTAATATAGTGTGAATATTACGCGTCTTTTACGCCGGGTGGATGGGCATCCGGCGTCCGATGCACCCCAATTATTTGCAGCGCGCTAGTCTGTGCACCGCCAGTGCACTCCGCAAGCCCCGCCTCCATCCGCGTCGGAACCGGTAGTAAGTGTTGTTGTGTGCGCACATCGTGACAACATTACACGGTGGCAATTGCAATTATTAGCGGTGGATAATAATGTGAAGGCGTTTTCGAAATCGACAGAGAATGAGGCGGTGCTGGCGGAGTGCATTGGCGGTGCATAGAATAGCGTGTTCCTGGGGTTTTGGCTGCATCGGACGCCGTATTCCCACCCATCCGGCACGGAATGTCCGGTTTTCACACATTTGTGTGTTAATATAGTGTGAATATTACGCGTCTTTTACGCCGGGTGGATGGGCATCCGGCGTCCGATGCACCCCAATTATTTGCAGCACGCTACTCTACGCACCCCCAACGCACTCCGCAAGCCCCGCCTCCATCCGTGTCGGAACCGATAGTAAGTGTTGTTGTGTGCGCACATCGTGACAACATTACACGGTGGCAATTGCAATTAGCGGTGGATAATGTGAAGGCGTTTTCGAAATCGACAGAGAATGAGGCGGTGCTGGCGGAGTGCATTGGCGGTGCATAGAATAGCGTGTTGCTGGGGTTTTGGCTGCATCGGACGCCGTATTCCCACCCATCCGGCACGGAATGTCCGGTTTTCACACATTTGCGTGTGAATATAGTGTGAATATTACGCGTCTTTTACGCCGGGTGGATGGGCATCCGGCGTCCGATGCACCCCGAATCTCAGCAACACGCTACTCTACGCATCCCCAACGCACTCCGCCAGCCCCGCCTCTTTCCGCGCAGGTCCTACGTTCCATTGTATGTATATACATACGTACATGTACTGCTCCGAAACCAGCCCAAACTTAATGAGTGCACAAGTGTAAATGGGGGGGGGGGGGGGGGGGGGGGGGGGGGGATGTGGCGGCGGGGCATCCACTCACACATGCCCCGGCGATGCATGACAGATATTACATGCCGTGGCGGGTCGGCGGGCCGACCCGGCGGGGGGTGGGGGGGGGGGGGGGGGGGGTCTATTCAACTACACGTGCGACAGTGTCGTTTCGTGGAGCAGTATATGTGCCCGGCCTCATTTATACCGCCCCCTACCTGCGCTGCATGGTCCACCCCTACGAATTACTTAGCACAAACCGTCATTACTTAATAGGAACCTAGCACAGCCAGGCTTATATGCCCGCTTTGCCGATCAACTTCTACGCACTTTCCGTCCCTCAACCGCCGGACATGGGGGTTAAGCCGCCAGCCTCGGCAGTTGCTTAGCCAGACTTGGCATCCCGTACCGTGTCCATGGCTTCGCAGCTCTGCCGCCGGCACACGCCGATTCCGGGGCTTGCTGCCGCGGGGTTGCGCACGCATGCACGCACGGTAATACGCCGCCGACGCCGCCACGCTTACTTCCACCACCTTCGCCAGCCGCAGCTTCGCACGCCGTTCCGCCGACATACGAAACGCACGAATCCCCCCCCCCCCCCCCCCCCCCGTCCCCGCGTCATGTATAATATATTCGAGGCGACTATGCGGGGCGCAGCACACGCCGCGGCGTGGGTCGGCGGAGCGGCAGGCGGCGGGAGCCCTAATGGCCGGGCAGTATCGACACCCACACAGGCACCGCCGCTCACCTCCGACGCGGATGAACCGCCTCCCAAAGGAAACATGCCGGTTGGTGGTAAGCCCAGCAGGCGTGGGGTGCCGGCGCCGGTACTGGTGCGACGGAGCTGTCGCGTCAGGAACCGCACCGCATGTGGAGCAACACATGGCGGTGCCGGCCCCACCTATGTCTAGGCTGGGCCACCTCCTCACAACACCCCGCCACGACGGCGTCGGCCACCGCCGACGGCGCCGTTGCGGGGGGGGGACGCCCTGCCAGGCGACGATGATGCGCCTGGTGCGCCGCGTTAGGAGGCGGAGGAGGCCGTGGTCGAGGCGACTGATCGGGCTGAGGGGGTTGTTGAGGGGATCGAGGCTGCGCTCGCGCCACCCGCCCCGCAGCCATTTCGGGACATGCCGACTTGCTCGTCGCCATGTTGACCGGAGCACTACGAGCAGTGGCGGGAGGCGGCCACATGCACTATCATGTGCGTGGACTGCGGCCAACGGACGGACTGGGAGTGTTGCTGCGACGGCACCCCGGCTTTGTGCGGCCCCAAGTACCCATGCATGGCGACCCATCAGCGGGCACGGCCACGGTGAGGGCGGAGTTCCGCCATGTCAGGGACGCGTTCCACGACGCGACTCGCGCCGCCGTGTGTGAGGCTTCCGAGAAGGCACGCGCGGCTGGTGGGGTGCGCAGGGTGAGGCGGCGGACGGCCCAGGAGATGAAGGAGAGCGAGACATGCCGTCAGTGAGGTCGGGCGCAATGTCATTGGGTGGGGCACACGGACGTGTAACACTTGCACTTTGCGCGTACTGCTGGGTTACATCCAGGCGGTGTCACACTATGCAACCGGAAAGGCTGCGTTGCTACTGCAAACGATGCTACGCCTCACTCGGTAGCAACCGCTGCCCCGCCTATCCCACAGCCGCTGCCCCCCCCCCCCCCCCCCCCGCGGGATCCCCGCCATCAGCAGCTTGCACTTGCACTTTGCGCGTACTGTTGGGTTACATCCAGGCGGTGTCACACTATGCAACCGGAAAGGCTGCGTTGCTACTGCAAACGATGCTACGCCTCACTCGGTAGCACCCGCTGCCCCGCCTATCCCACAGCCGCTGCCCCCCCCCCCCCCCCCCCCCCGCGGGATCCCCGCCATCAGCAGCTTGCACTTGCACTTTGCGCGTACTGCTGGGTTACATCCAGGCGGTGTCACACTATGCAACCGGAAAGGCTGCGTTGCTACTGCAAACGATGCTACGCCTCACTCGGTAGCAACCGCTGCCCCGCCTATCCCACAGCCGCTGCCCCCCCCCCCCCCCCCCCTCGCGCACCGTCCTGCGACCTCGCGTGGATCCCCGCCACCAGCAGCTTGCACTTGCACTTTGCGCGTACTGGTAGGTTAAATCCAGGCGGCGTCACACTATGCAACCGGAAAGGCTGCGTTGCTACTGCAAACGATGCGACGCCTCACTCGGTAGCAACCGCTGCCGCGCCTATCCCACAGCCGCTGCCCCCCCCCCCCCCCCCGCGGGATCCCCGCCATCAGCAGCTTGCACTTGCACTTTGCGCGTACTGCTGGGTTACATCCAGGCGGCGTCACACCGGAAAGGCTGCGTTGCTACTGCAAACGATGCTACGCCTCACTCGGTAGCAACCGCTGCCCCGCCCATCCCACTCGCGTTGGCGCCGCGCTGCCCCGGCCGCCGCGCCTTGGCGCCGCGCTGCCCCGGCCGCCGCGCCTTGGCGCCGCGCCTTGGCGCCGCGCTGCCCCGGCCGCCGCGCCTTGGCGGCGCGCTGCCCCGGCCGCCGCGCCTTGGCGCCGCGCTGCCCCGGCCGCCACGCCTTGGCGCCGCGCCTTGGCGCCGCGCTGCCCCGGCCGCCGCGCCTTGGCGCCGCGCTGCCCCGGCCGCCGCGCCTTGGCGCCGCGCTGCCCCGGCCGCCGCGCCTTGGCGCCGCGCTGCCCCGGCCGCCACGCCTTGGCGCCGCGCCTTGGCGCCGCGCTGCCCCGGCCGCCGCGCCTTGGCGCCGCGCTGCCCTGGCCGCCGCGCCTTGGCGCCGCGCTGCCCCGGCCGCCGCGCCTTGGCGCCGCGCTGCCCCGGCCGCCGCGCCTTGGCGCCGCGCTGCCCCGGCCGCCGCGCCTTGGCGCCGCGCTGCCCCGGCCGCCACGCCTTGGCGCCGCGCTGCCCCGGCCGCCACGCCTTGGCGCCGCGCCTTGGCGCCGCGCTGCCCCGGCCGCCGCGCCTTGGCGCCGCGCTGGGTCTCGAGTCCTCCCCTCCCTGGTGAGCGCGTCCACCTGCGCCTTGCGCTCGGGGCCGTCCTCCTCCGTCACCACATTCTGCAACCCCCACCGCGTGACGAACCACGCAGCTCCTTGCATGCGCTTGTACATGTGCCCAAGCACCGCCTGGGGACGCGAAGCTCCTTCTCGGTCATGATCGCCTTCACCCGGGCCTCCTCGAACAACGGACCGGCGTTAAGAATGGAAAACGTTTCCATGTGGTGCAAGCAGTCCTCCTTGACCCAGCCGGACTGCACCGTCACCTTGCCTGACCATGCAGTCATGGAGGGGAATGCCGTCACGCCCACGCCCACGCCCACGCCCGGGGGGGGGGGGGGGGTGTGTGTTACCTTTCGACTTCTTGGACACCGCAAACGAAGGGCGCAACCCGCGTCCAAAGTTGCTGGGTATCGGGACTAAAGCCTGGCGCCGGTCTTCCTGCTTCATAGCTCGGAATCCAATGTGGCCCTGCACGGTGACAAATTTCCTCCAGAAGTCCCTTCCCAAGCCAAAAAAAAACAGGTGGAACGGCGCGAGGGGGAAGAGGTTGACCATGCTGACATAGCCCACGACCACATGCACATGGCACACGCCATGGCAGCCAGTGTTGTGCTTGGCCTCCGCCAGCCGGGTTGTGTTGAACGCACGCCGGGCAAGGTGCGTGATTCACTGGACAAGTCATCGCCTTCATGGACGGTTACCAAGCGAGCATCCCCGTCCGCATCCACAGGGGGGTGCTCCTGGGCAGCCGCCATAGCCTCCACAACTTGCCACGCCGACCGGGCGGGTGCGTGTGATTCCATACAACCGCAGTTGAGTGGTGCCACCCGCACGCAGGCCGGGCCCACTCACCTCTGAACGCAGAAGGTCCACAATGTCACCGTCCTCGAAAACAGCGCGCCACTGGGTCGCCCCGCCGTAGTCCTCCAACACCCACTCGGTAACGACGCCGGTTATCACGCCGTAGTGCCATACTCCCCGGAACTTCTTGGCGATGACCTTCATGTAGAAGTCACCGGGATCGCCTTTCCATATCACGCCCTCATCGGCAGCTTCCACGTCCGCCGGCGGCCACGCAGGCGCGTCGATGTCCATACCGTCTTCGCCAACGGGGTCCTCCCCCACACCCATCACATCGTCCTCCGAGACCGGCGCCGGCGGGCCGTTTCCGACGGCTGCAACAGACTCCTGCTGCCGCCCCTGCCGCTGCTGCTGCTGCTGCTGCCGCCCTGCTGCTGATGCTTGTAATAAGGCGGCCTTGCGGTGCAACTTAGCCGCACGCTTCAACGAGTGGCTACAGTTCGGGTATTTCCGGAAGTGCCGCTCTCGCGCCGTCCTTTCACTACTGCCCGTCACGATGCCGTGGCAGTGCTTGCATGTGTACACGCCATTCTTCGACACACTCGACATCCATCCCTCTCCCGGCATGCCTGCTGCCGCGCGCGCGCGCGGGGGGGGGGGGGGGGGGGGGGGGGGTTGAGAGTTGGGGTGGATGTAGCCCACCACCGGCAGGGAGCACAAATGCGAGTGCGCGGCTGTCCGCGCTTGGTTCAGCGGTGAGCGGCGGTGACCGCCAGGCGACCCCGTACTTCATGCGCGTGCTGGGGCGTTACACAATCATCAGCAGTTAGGGCGGCTGCATTAAAACGCGCACCTACGAACACCACCTACCGCCTACCACCTACCGTACCACCTACATCCGCCCACACCTCCGCCCGTCGTGCCGCACATCGCCGCACACCGCGGGGTCAGCGATGTGCAGCGATGTGCAGCGAGTACGTGCAGCCGCCTGTACTTAGCCCGGGTACTCCGCGTCGGCGGGCGACACGCGAGCCCGCGTGCGCATATCAATTTGATGAAATTATGGAAACGAGAAATTCATATAGTACTTTACAGGTCGCGCGCGATAGTCGTCGCTACTCGGTATGAAATCCACGTCCCTCGTCCGTCCCATATCGTCCCCGTATGTCATCGTTCGTCACCAGTAGGGCACACTTGCGTCACATCTGAATCTCACAGTGAAGAGTTTCAGGGCACTTGTCTTCCTCATGCACCTAATGATGGCCAAGACCGCGAACTATGTTAGTCCTGAGCGAGACGCCACGCCATTTTTGTCCCAGTTGGGACAAAATAAGAAGCACGGTAGATGAACCAAATTGTTTTGTCCCGTAAAGGACAAAAATGACAAACAATGGGACTCACATCGGAGACGTCGATGACAATGAGGTTCGAGCCCTTTGCATCGCTGGGCGATGTGTTGAAGCCTCTCCTTGGCGCCGGCGTGAACTCCCCGGAAGGCGCTGTCATCTTCAAGCACTTGAGCACGAACCTCGGCTTCAACCCGAGCGGCTTCGGCATTGTTGAGGTCTGCGTTGGTAGCCATCGTGTGACGTGCCTCGCCGGGCGCGGTCTGCCCGTGCTCGCGCAAGAAGTCGTCAACTTCCTCTTTCCGTTGCGGCCAGAACCCGGAGAAAGCTGCCGAAGGAGCAGTTTGCATCTCATCCAAGTCGTCGAGCAGATTCTTCCAGCTCTCGCGCTCGACTGGGGAGAAGTGCCACTGGACCGCCAGGTCCGTGATGTACGACCTGACCTTCTTGAAATCATCCAAGTACCTCTGGACCTTCACCGCGTCGGGCTTCTTTTTGTCGCAGAGAGCGTACAAAAGGGGCCGGCCCGCACGAATCTCGGGCGTCCCAGTTGGCGCGCTCTTCAAGATCTGCACGGGCTGAGAAAGCGGTGTGTTGGACCACAAAGCGGTGCGCAACGAGCCGCCAGACGCGGCGGCGTCGTCACGGGTGAACTCGAATTTGTGCGGCTTACTGATGTCCTGAATGTGGTCTTTGAAATGGAGCCTTAACCACTCAGAGAAGTCGAGGGAGAATGAGAGCTCAGCAATCTCCGGAGTGGGCGAGAATGCCTTCGCCACCAAGTCAAGAAAGGCCTCGATTGTGTAGGCGGAGCTGCGAGATAGCGCAAGACTGATGCGGCTGAAGATCTGGTCAACCCGTTCGTGAGTGTGCCCGACAGGCAAGAAGACCAAATGAATGACGTCGCAGATGCCGATAGACACAAGCCAATTGCAGAGGGCCGCCACGTTCCTATTCTTGTTCTCCCTGACGGTGTTGTCCATCTGGATTCTGATGTACGGAATCTTTCTACCACGGTGTTGAATTTCCTGCATCGCAGATCAGATTTCATCAGTCCATGGCTACCGGACAACCACGGCGAATCTATCGGCAGGCTAACGAGCTCACCTTCATGATCGTGATCCATAATAGAGTGCACGTCGTGGACGAATCGTGGGGGGTGGTGTTGGTGTAGTAGTAGATGTCGTCCGGGCGGTACCCGTCGTACTTCACACAGGTGAGGTGGTACTTGAGGAGCACGTCGGGCTTCACAGTCTTGGGGATGCGAACCCAGTGAGGCAGCAGGGTCTTCGCGGAGTCCATGCTATCAATTTCGAAGAAGAAGAAGTTTCCATGGCCAAGGCGCGACTGGAAGACGGCGTTGTTCAGATCCCTTCGTTCCTGGCGCACTCTCTCGAGGTGTACCTTCTGCTCAGCTCTGACCTGCCGCCTCACGAGCTGCTGATGTTGACGGTGCACTTGACGTTCCTTTGGCGTCATGTCCTTTGTGCAAATCTCGCGAGCTTGGTCTCTGAGTGCTTTGCCCGCCGCGCAAATGGGATAGTGGCTGAATCGCTTCACCTTTGGCGTGGTGACATCCGGAAAGTCTTCCTTCCAAGTCCGGCGGAAAGTGTCGAACGATGCGAGCTTCACTTCGCTCTCGGTAGCCAAATCTATAAAGCGGCAGGGGCATGATAGGTCGGTATACAAATAAGGTCTCATAATGCGAGACAGAAAAGTTCGGTCTAAAGTGGGTCGAAATAATTATATCGATAGTGGGTGAATAATTCTGTAATCAGCAGGGCGAAACAATCTGTCATCAGTGTGACGAAACGGTATGTCATCAGTGGGACAAAACCGTCTCTTACCAGTGGGACAAAACGTTCTGTCTGCAGTGGGACGATATCGGCTGATTATGTGGGACAAATGGTTTTGTGGTCGGTGGGACGAAACGGTTTGTCATCAGCGGGACGAAACGGTATGTCATCAGCGGGACGAAACGGTATGCCATAAGCGGTGCGAAACGTTCTGTCATCAGTGGGACGAAATCGGTCCGCCATCAGTGGGACTAAACGTTATGGCGATAGCGGGACGAAATGGTTTGTCAACAGAGGGACGAAACGGTTTGTCATCAGCGGGACAAAACGTTCTGTCGTCAGTGGGACGAAACGGATTGTCATCAGCGGGACAAAACGGTCTGTCATCAGCGGGACAAAACGGTTTGTCATCAGTGGGACAAAACGGTTTGTCATCAGTGGGACGAAACGGTCTGTCATCAGCGGGACGAAACGGTCTGTCGTCAGCGGGACGAAACGGTTTGTCATCAGTGGGACAAAGCGGTTTGTCATCAGCGGGACGAAACGGTCTGTCATCAGTGGGACGAATCGGTCTGTCATCAGCGGGACAAAACGGTCTGTCATCAGTGGGACAAAATGGGCCTCACCACGGAGAATGGCGGTGTCGTCCTCGGCCCACGACTTGTAGTAGTAGTAGACGCAAATCTTGGTCATCCAGGGAGGTAGGTACTTCTTGAAGGTCTCGCTGTTGCCGTTGTGAAAAGGCATGCTCTCGACGTGACCGCGGTCATCTGAGAAGAAGTGCTCGAGAAACATGCGCACATGCTCCCTCGGTCCGGTGTGTCTGCTCTCGTATTGCTTGCGCTGCCTGATGCACGTGGGTTCGTTATCCACCACCGACCGCTGGATCACGAGACGTCTGTGTTTCGAGACCTGATGCAAGACCTCCCACGCACGCCCACACGTTTAGATGGGGCCTCGATGATCGAAAGATCGCAAGTAGCCACCGTGATCGAACATGTAATCGAACTTGTCGGATGCCACCCTGACTCGTAGCCACCCCTGAGAACCTGAGCGAGCCGGTCAAAGGAGCGGTTCTGATTGCCAGAGTATACGGTCGACGCACGGTCCATCACGGCATCAACGAGGGCCTCTCCGCACTGTGTGTATAGCTTGTGCACGCACTTCCGCGAACAGCACGGCGATTGCTCGCTACCCTCCTTGGCGAGCATGAGGCGGATACAGTCGCGAGAGGTGCGCTTGCTGATCAGAGACGAGACCTTGCCAGTATCGCTTTCGGCGACCTCATCGGAGCCCTTGCCCCACGTGTACTTCCTTTTCTCATGCTCCTTACGATCACTAGCACGCGCGTCGCAATCACACGAGTACCCGCTGCGGCACGAACACGGCGGTAATGTAACTGTAGTGTCCGACGCGCCGGATCTTGGAGAAGAGGCCATGCTTTCGACCGCCGCCATGCTCCAGCGTGGGGCGAGTGGGGGGGGGGGGGGGGTGAAGGACTGTGATCTGTGGTGAGGAAGACTGACGGCTGATGACCGTTCTCGGACGGGCCGTTGACCGGGGTGCATAATATCCAGCTACGGGTCAAAATAATTGAACCTGATGACTCAAATACCGAATTATTTCGTGTTTCTTTCTTATGTTGGTAATAGTTCTATACTAATAAGTACACCCGAATCCAATCCAAGGAATATATCATCCGATAAAGGAATATTATTGCCACGCCATTGTACTCTCGTACCGTTATGACTCTCGAGTAGGGAATATTTTATCTTCCAGTAATAGTAATATATAGTCGCAGTAGTTAGCCCTGTATATTCGTCGCGGTGCAAAATACATGAACCTGATAACGACGACGAGGTGCACTATAGTGTGCGCACGCGCGCCGTTGGTCAAGCATGGGTCAGAGCGGCGGCAGACAGGAACCACGTCATTTCCACCTCTCCCTCACCGCTTCCCACCAAGAAACCCGCTCATCTACCGCGTCAACCTACCTACCGCCAGAATGGCGCCGAAGAAGAACGAGCCTGCCAAGGACAAGGAAGACAAGGACAACGCCACCCCATGTGAGTTGCGCGCGCGTACAGTAGCTGCCTGTCTGCTCGACGCGTGATGCGGCCAGATCTAGCGAGTTCGGTTAGGGTTCCCTGTAGAAGCGGTGTAATCTAGGACCGCTCGAGGTGTAGGCAGACGAGTGGGAATAGAAACCCAAACCAGACGAGCGGCATCATGGTCCTGCACGGTAGTATTACGTCCCGTCGAGGCAGCTGCGGCAAGTTCAGTAAGGATGCTAATTGGTGGTGGGAGAGGGATGGGGGTGGAGAGCGGCCAGGTGGACCTTGTGCCTGTACTCCGCCGTAAGGAGTGGTTTAATATTAGTGTGAAGCGCAGTACTTAAAGACATAACATTATTAAACCGCAGTACATAATGTATTGGAAATAGTTCTGTCATCAGTGGGACGAAACGGTTTGTCATCAGTGGGATGAAACGGTTTGTCATCAGTGGGACGAAACGGTCTGTCATCAGTGGGACGAAACCGTTTGTCATCAGTGGGACGAATCGGTCTGTCATCAGTGGGACGAAACGGTTTGTCATCAGTGGGACGAAACGGTCTGTCATCAGTGGGACGAAACGGTCTGTCATCAGTGGGACGAAACGGTCTGTCATCAGTGGGACGAAGCGGTCTGTCATCAGTGGGACGAAGCGGTCTGTCATCAGTGGGACGAAACGGTCTGTCATCAGTGGGACGAAACGGTCTGTCATCAGTGGGACGAAACGGTCTGTCATCAGTGGGACGAAACGGTCTGTCATCAGAGGTACAATCGTTCGGAATTTTGAAATCGGTGCAATTGTTTCTGCAGAACCTTCGCAGATGTTTCGAGAGCTGGTATGCAGATCAGGATGCCACTCGCCAGATCAGGATGAATTCCGACCCCCAAAGCTGCAAGACTGCAATATGGTGGCGCAAAGCTACAAGGTAAAAGCCTATCGCGGCCTGTTGTACCTATCCGGATCAAATATGTGTAGACAAATCTAAATCAATACACAATGCAACTTACTGACATCCATTTCTTGCATTTGTTATTCAGAGGAATCCTTCCCTATCCGCCGAGAATTTCGCAGTGTCCTTTCCAGTGGTTGCCAAGGGTATGACCTCAACGTTCAGCGAAGAGTATGAGCCCCTCGCTCTGACCACGGCCAACTTCAAGGAGCTAGTCGCAGCATTCGAAGGCGGGGAGAAGCCGAGGTTGGCGGATTCAAGTTCCTACAAGCCAGAGATCGACGTAATCATCTAGTTTCTGGGCGCCCACGGCGCGCGTCAAGCCAACATCGACGGCAGCCACAGACGGGAGGCGAAGCGCATGGTGAAAGAAAATTATCCGGAAATCTACAAAGCCAACAAAGGCATCCACCTCACGTCGGACAAGATGTACATCGGCCTCTCGCCGGAAGTCTGCCGCTACATGTCTATGAAGCTCAACGAGGCGGGTCACACCGCCGTGGGAGACACATCCATGCACAAACTCCTGGTGAGCGACCCATTCTCCCAAATTATTATCAAGGTGACCGTGGGAGCAAATAGGCGTAAAGTGTGACAAAAGTCGTTCTGTCGTCAGCGGGTTAAAAATATGTCTGTCAGTGGGACGAAACGGTCTGTCATCAGTGGGACGAAACGGTCTGTCAACAGTGGGACGAAACGGTTTGTCATCATTGTGACGAAACGGTTTGTCATCAGCGGGACGAAACGGTCTATCATCAGTGGGACGAAACGGTCTATCATCAGTGGGACGAATCGGTCTGTCATCAGTGGGACGAATCGGTCTGTCATCAGTGGGACGAAACGATATGTCATCAGTGGGACGAAACGGTCTGTCATCAGCGGGACAAAACGGTCTGTCATCAGTGGGACGAAACGGTCTGTCATCAGTGGGACGAAACGGTTTGTCATCAGTGGGACGAAACGGTCTGTCATAAGTGGGACGAAACGGTTTGTCATCAGTGGGACGAAACGGTTTGTCATCAGCGGGACGAATCGGTCTGTCATCAGTGGGACGAAACGGTCTGTCATCAGTGGGACGAAACGGTCTGTCATCAGAGGTACAATCGTTCGGAATTTTGAAATCGGTGCAATTGTTTCTGCAGAACCTTCGCAGATGTTTCGAGAGCTGGTATGCAGATCAGGATGCAACTCGCCCCGGCTCTAGGGCACTTCCGCAAATCAGAGTCGTGAAGGAGTTCAAGAAGTCTAAAGTTCTTCAAGTTGAACTTGAGAAGATCGGCATCAAAGATGAGAAGAGCAGCGAGTTCTCAAATTTGATTGACCTTTGCTCGCGCCCACAACGGTAAGCTGTGTACACGATGAAAATTTATCGTGTTGTTAATGCTGCTAGATTCTGACAAATGATTTGCGCAGTGTTTTTGAGCCCCTTCAGCAGACTTCTGAAGCCTACCGGCATGTGGACCTCGGGGTTCGAGGATGGGACGAAGCCAGAACCAAACTCGGAGACCTATGTGTGTACTACCAGCAAGAACTCGATAGAGTCGAGCGTCTCAATTACGGCAGGCAACTCACCCAGAAGGAAGTGAGGAAGGTTTACGAAGCAATTCGGAAGCCTATCAATGCAATCCTCGATAACAAGAAGTAAAAACAAAGACAGAGCTCACTTCCGAGTCGCCCTCATGGAGGTAAGTTGTGACCGACCCCAGGGTCTTAATCACATGGAATACTATCATTCCTTTCTCCGTACTGAAGTTTGTTTTTCGACCCAGGATGTTGGCTTTGGACCCCATGCGCCCTGGCTAGACGAGCCGTCTCTTGCCAAGCAGAGCGACAGCGCGGATCTCCCTGTGGGCCAGATGTACCTGGTGGTTGGACTACTCATCCAAGGCGAGCACATTGTGACCCCGAGCCTCTACGAGCTGGTAGATGACATAAAGCATGCCGGCGACAATGGCCACATGGCTGTTACGCACACCAACGCGGAGTGGCTCGCGATGATTGAGACCTGGAGGTTGCGCGATCTCTTGCGTCGAGCAAGCATCAAGCTCATGAATTGACACGGCAAAGGGCAGAGAGGCACTCCAACTGCTGACGCCGGACGAACCGGCCAGGAACTGGGGGAAATATCTCTCGGACCACATCATCGAATGGGATGTGGAAGACGATGTGTCGGATGAGCAAGCGGCCGCTCGCCTTGACGCCATCACCAAGTTCCGAGCCAATGTTGATGACCTCGGCCCAACAGGCTTCCCCTGAAAGTTCCAGGATTTGTTCAAAGGTGCTCATCGCTCCGGTCCTTTGATGGTCTACTGACCCCTCCTGCCAGATGGGGGGACATGAAATCCGCCGATTGTCTCACACCACTACCGGTTCGAGAGCATATCGCGGCCACCAACACCACCATCAGGAGTAAGGCGTATCGCATCAAGAATCAGATGCCGGACTTGGTCATCTCCTTCTTCACAGAGTTTGCTCTTCTGGCATGTGCGCCGGAGCTTATCGCGGTTTCCGCTCCGAATGTTTCTAATGAGCTGTGGATATCGATGAAGGTAATTAAGATCTTGTGCAACCACAAATGCACTTCTGAATTTTCATTGTGAGCTATTAACCCGAATCTGTTTTCTAATACACACATGCCGAGGCACTTCCGGTGATGCCCAAGGGCCATGAGGTCGACAAGGATGACAAGGTCTGGTTGAACACGGAGCTTTGCAAGACTTGCATTGTGGAGGGGGACTTCAAGGCTCCTGCGACAAAACAAGCCGTCGCGGACGCCATGTCGGCAGTTCGAGCAAAAAAGGCAACAGTCTTCATTGCCGACGCGCTTTTCGGAGCTGGTTCGCACACATGGGACTCGAAGGATGCTGCGTGGGGTACGGACGACTTCAACGACGTGTTTGCTTTCGCCAGGCAAGACACCCCCCCACAACTCCGGTGCGTAGATGACTGTGCTTTCATTTATCTCATTCCCGATTTTCCCCGCGCAGGCAGTTGAATATCCTGACTGGATCTTCTGACGTCCACACTGCTCTCGATGGGTGCCATTTCTTCATTCACCTCTCGGACCAACAACTTGGATCCGCAATCACAGCCGTTCAAAAACAAGCTGAGGACCTCATCTATCACGTCCTGACTTGGGCCAAGGATTGCGGGATGAAGATGGGCAGTTCTCTACGTCACGACGCTGAGTACTACCTCTACGTCAGGAAGCCCCCGCCAAGCATCATACCTGACAACATCCGTTTCGATGATCCCCGAAGGTGAGATTTGATCCGTGGAAAATAGCCGGCTTGTATTTATTTACTCGCTAAGCCGGTCGTGCCTGTCTAGGTTCTCTACATCCATCATGTTGGGTCACTTCAAAGACTCCGCCAAGTTGAAGGACGGGAACAGACAAACGGTGAACAAGTACCAGAAGCCTATCGCTCTCTTCGCCAAGCACCTAAAGATGGCGGCAACAGACGGGACAACAATTGTCGACGTCGCAGCCGGAACCGGGACAACCGCGGTGCGTGAGGGGTGCAACCCGGGTGAGTGTCTTAATGGGATCAACATAAAAAATTAACGCCTTGTGCGGTTTGCCACGCCTTTTCCAGGTCGCTGCGGCCTTTTCCGTGTGGTGGGACCACATGGATCATAGCTACTCGTTCACGCACAGGAACTTGAAGACGATCCTCATTGACAACCAGAAGACGCAAATCGCTGGGATGAAGTTCAGGATGACCTCATGGTTCAAAGAGAAGCCATGTGACGAGACTCAAAGACTGCGTACATGTGACTTCGAGAAGTGGCCGGGTCTACTCCTTCCAATGACCCTGGGAGAGGAGTACGCAGAGCGTGCAGCGGCGGAGAAAAGGAGACTAGAGGCGGCACAGCGTCGAGGGGATTATGTGATCGAAGATGATGATATGTAGTACAATTCCGCAAAATTAGCCGCTCATATGTTTTGTCCCGGCTTTGACGGAGTTTCAGCCCCCGACGGGACAAACTACTTGTAGCCATCACGTCCCCCACCCTTTTTTTGTCCCAGTTTGGACAGAGTTTCAGCCCCCGATGGCGCAAACTTCTTGTAACCACCCCGTTGCCTTCACTCCTTTGATTTGTCCCTGTTTGGACGGAATTGGTTTCCCCGACTTGGCACAAAATGAACCAACCGGCATTCATAATAGCTTTCGATCCCGCTGCTGCCCCCAAACCCTAATTTAGACCTAACCACAATGCACCGCGTGCCTCGGTGCAAAATAGGTTGCATTACTGTTTTGACCACATTGTCATGCCTAAGAGAAGTTGCACGGCCTTTGGTGGCCACAGTCACAGGTATGCCCTTGCTGCCTACAATCATAGCGAGTGCGAGTTGGGTGAGAGTTGCGGGCGTGATGAGCGAATTGACGACTGACGAACGATACCTCCCGTCGGACGAAGACCAAGCGGCGCACAAGTGCCACAAGGATGCATGGCGGTGCGACAAACGCAAGAAGTGGATCGGCAAAGACCGCCGCGAGTCGCACACGTGCGGCGAGACTAAGTGTTTGGCATGCCGTGAGCATTACACTGGCGACTCGCACCGGTGCATCATCAAGCCGCTTGAGAACAAAGAAGATGCCGTGCCCGGTGTAAAACCTGAAAACGGGCGGTATTATTGGGTCTAATCCTTCGAGAGCCGCATGGTGGACGGCAACAAGCACCATGTCGACACGGTTTGCGCCGCCGAGCTCTTCCCCGCGGAGACGAGGGAGTTCGAGAGCCTAGAGTCATTCATGGAGTGGGTGCTCAAGCAAAAGAGTTCTACATTCATCGCCCACCACGCGAGGTCGTACGACGGTTTAATGATATGGAAATGGCTTCTAGACAACACGGCCGAGCGGCCAAAGGACCTCGTGCTTGCGGGCAACAAGGTAATGTACATGGCGGTGAAGTTCTAACCGCTTCATCGACAACCTCAACCACGTCGCATCGGCTCTAGACGGCCTCCCAAAAATGTTTGGGCTGGACGCCACCCGCTACAAAAAAGGCTTCTTTCCTTACACTTTCAACACCGAGGCGAACAAAGGGTATGTCGGGCTTATTCCCGCAATCGAGTATTTCTCGCCGGGAATGATGAAAGACAAAAAGCGGGAGGAGTATTTCAAGTGGTATGCTGACGCAAAGGACACGGTGTACAACCTAGAAAGGAGCGGTATGAGTATTGCCGGTCGGATGTGCAAATCCTCAAGCATGCCATGGAGCGGTACCGAGACGCGGGCATCGAGATGTCTCAGCTCGACCCACTAAAGTGCCCAGCAATAGCCTCTTACTGCATGAAAAGCTACCGCAACAACTTCATGCCCGAGGATCGAATTGCGGTTTTAAAGAAGGGCGAGTACAAACTTCGTCAAACGCCATTAAGGGTTTTTAGGGTTTGCGGGATGGCGCACAAACGCCACTCGCCTGTACCGCAAGTGGTCGCCCGATGAGATAGCCGAGGGCAAGAAAGGGCACAAGGTCGACGTGCAAAGCCTCTGCCCCAGCGAGCAATTGTACAATGAGATACCGGCAGGGGTGTCAACATGGGATACCGAAGAGCGAGTATTCGACAACGCTGAGGCCATGGTGGAATATGCGAGGACCCACTTCGGGTTCATCAACTGCAATCTCGACTGCCCTACCGACCTCCACCCGGTCATCCCGGAAACGTTAGCCGGTAAGCTGATTTTCGACCTGCTGCCCAAACGTGATGCTTGTGAGCCGAGCTTGAGCTGGCGCTAAAGCAAGGGTACAAGCTTTTGAAGGTGTACAAATCACTAGTGTTTGATAGGTATGCCACGCTTTTTAGGAAGTACGTTTCGGCCAATCTCAAAACCAAGGTTGACGCGAGCGGCGCGCCAAAGGGCGACATCGAGGAATTCATCGATGGGCACGAGATGAGGTTCGGGTTCCAGCTCGAGCACGAGAAGCTTGAGGCCAACCCAGGCATGCGAGCCCTAGCCAAAACAAGCTTGAGCTGATTATTTGGGGGATTTTCGGACAGAAAAACGACCAAACTAACATCGGTCATGTAGTGCACGAAGGTTAACCATTGGGCTTCTATCGTGGCGCGCCAGCATACGAAGGGTGAGGTGGAAATCAGGGACTCGATCATTCTCGGCGAAAGCCTCCATGTCAAGTACATGGAGCGAAGCGAAGGCAAGACATGCTTGACCCACACGAACCTCGCAGTGGCAGACATAATTACTTCGCAACGCGTGCGGCAGTCTCAACAGGATAGAGACCGCAGGGACAAACAAAGGTGGGTGTGGAGTGGTGGTGCAAAGGCGAGAGGCTACTGTGTTTGAGAATACAACAATATTGGTTACAAGGTTGTCACCACCCGCCGCTATATATACTATCGTTGGTGCCGGCACTGGTCGCTAGACCATGCCGACCTATAGCAGCACGCTCACTGCGAAGAGCGTCACCTTGGAGAGACGAATGGGAGGCCTAACGTCAGCCTAGTCATAGCATGGCATTGTATGTTATATACATATAACAATACTGGCTGATAATCATCAGCAGCCTCGGGTATGGAATATCCCCCGAGGTACAGCACTAGTGCGCGCGGCACGCGCACACTAGTATTGGTATCAACAGGATAGAGACCGCAGGGACAAACAAAGGTGGGTGTGGAGTGGTGGTGCAAAGGCGAGAGGCTACTGTGTTTGAGAATACAACAATATTGGTTACAAGGTTGTCACCACCCGCCGCTATATATACTATCGTTGGTGCCGGCACTGGTCGCTAGACCATGCCGACCTATAGCAGCACGCTCACTGCGAAGAGCGTCACCTTGGAGAGACGAATGGGAGGCCTAACGTCAGCCTAGTCATAGCATGGCATTGTATGTTATATACATATAACAATACTGGCTGATAATCATCAGCAGCCTCGGGTATGGAATATCCCCCGAGGTACAGCACTAGTGCGCGCGGCACGCGCACACTAGTATTGGTATCATGCCAAAGGTAGCTCAGGACTAGTTACAATACATTGTAACTGTCACACTACATCTCTCCCCCCATGGACAACATAAAGCAGTATTCAATTTGCAGTTGGAATTCTAGCCGGATATTTAGCCGCATGCTGCAGAAACTCATCTGACTCAGCAAACTGCAGCCACATCGGCGTATCCAGAAAACTTTGCAAAGCAACTGTCCGTTTTACATCAAACAAACGATGCCAAACAGGTGCAATAGTTTTATCTGCAAAGTGCACAAGAAATTGCAATTGAGATCCTTTGCGGCCAGGCATCAAGCCAATCTTGACTGCGGATATCTTTTCAATTTCAAACTCTTGGCTTTCAGGATCTTCCTCAGAACCCGTGACCAATGGCACAACCGGTCGAATAGGTGCAGTCGGACATGGCCGCAAACTATTCACATGAAAAACCGGATGCAACTTCATTCCCGGAGGCAACTGCAACCGGAAACTATAATTGCCAATCTTTTCAATAATCGGAAAAGGACCCAACTGCCTATCCATTAACTTCTGGTTAGGTTGGCCTTTGATTTTTAGAAAGCGAGTTACAATACTCACTTTATCTCCAACATTGAAAACGGGAACATCCCTCTGTTGCCTTTCCGTAGGACGAACAGTCAACTCATCCTTATGAATTGCCAAAATCGATTTGACTAAGTCATGGATGTCTTTCATATTCTGGATTTTCTGTTGAGCACTGACTGACACAGGTATTGTGGGCCTCATGGCAAACAATAAGTCAGGAGGTGTTTCAGGATTAAATCCGTAATTAACCTCAAACGGTGTATGCTCAATACCAAGTGCACGATTAGAATTATACGAAAATTCCATCAACGGCAATTGATCAACCCAATTGGTGCCATCAAAGCAACAAAACGCTCGAGCCAGTTCACAGACAATGGCATTGATCCTTTCAGTCAGACCATCCGTTTCAGGATGTTGGCCACTAGACATGTTTAACTTAGTGCCTAGGCGACGCCACAAAGTCTGCCAAAAAGACGACATAAAATCTCGGATCACGGTCCGAAATTATAACCCTTGGTAAACCATGCAGCCTGTATACTTCCTTCAGAAATAACTCAGCTGAATATTCACCAGTCACAGTTTTAATCGTCGGAATAAAATGTGCTTGACGGGTTAGATGGCATACAACAACCAACATTGCATCAAAACCATTACTCACAGGTAAATCGGTAATGAAATCCAAACCAACCGAGTGCCATGGACGTGGCGGCACTGGAAGCGGCTGCGTCGGTGCTGCCGGCTGCGGACGAGAACGTACCCGCCTACAGATTGGACAATTATCACAATAGGCTTTCACGTCATGACGTATACGCGTCCACCAAAAACGATCCAAGGCACGTGCCAAGGTACTCTGAACAGCCCGGTGCCCAGTAGTATCATGTAACTCATACAATATTTTGTTAATGAGCTGACGGTTATTAGGGATGCATAGGCATTTATGCCTCCAAAAAAAGCCGTCATGTTTGGACACATGTCCCGACTTCATCCATCCCCCCCATAAGGAATAGAAGTCGTCTGCCACATACCCCGTTTTTATCATGTCGAGTATGTCATCACTAAGCTTTAGAGTACTCACACTCATAGAAGCTATGGCAGTACGGTGGGGGTTGTGTACACATTCAAGTGCCTCAGCCGTATCCGGCACATCCCCGGTCCAATAAAGGCCACCGAAACTTAACGGTTTAAAATCCGGTCTACGAGACAACGGATCTGCCTCATTCCACTTGCCTTTTCTATATGCAAGAGACATTGAACCCACATAAGACTGTAAGTCGCGAACATAGCGAGCTTGGCGTCTATTCATCCGTTCTGCAGGTTGCCTGAGCAAATGCCGTAGGGTGTCATGGTCTGAAACAACAAGGAATCGACGGCAGCCTTCAAGGTAACACCTCCAATGCTTAATAGACTCACAGACAGCCAATGCCTCTAGGTCATAAGCAGAGTAAGTATTCCCACGCTCAGCTGAATTCAGCTTCCGCGCCCAGAATGCCACTGGTTGAGTGCCTCCTCCCTGGTCCTGCAATAAAACTGCAGCTAGCCCTACGTTGGACGCATCTGTCGCTACGGTGAACGTCACATCAATGCCTATTTCCGGTATGGTCAGACAAGGTGCGGAAATCAAACGCAGACGAAGAGTCTCGAAAGCTTCCTGACAGTCAGGACTCCAGTCTACAACGGCTGGTTTTGTTTTACGTAACAAATCGGTTAACGGAGTGGTTAAATCACTGAAATGGTGTATGAACTTAGAGTAAAAATTGCAAAATTGTACAAAACTTCGCACTTCGCTCTGAGTTTTTGGCACAGGCCAATCTTTAACCGCAGATATCTTTGACTCAGATATCTGTAATTTACCATCGGATACAGTATAACCCAAATACTCCATAGATGTCATACCAAAGAAACATTTCTTTAGTTGCAAACGTAGGTTATGTTCAGATAATTTTGCCACTACCATACGAATATGTTCTAAGTGGTCAACATAATTCTCTGAATATATACAAATATCATCAAGATACACAACCACAAATTTACGCAAAAAAGGACGTAAGATATCATTCATCATACGTTGGAAAGTTGCGGGAGCATTGCATAATCCAAATGGCATAGCAGTCCATTCTAATAATCCATCAGGTGTCTGAAATGCAGTTTTATGTATATCTTCCTCAGCTATAGCTACTTGCCAATAACCAGAGGCCAAATCTAAATGAGTATAGCATCGAGCTGTCCTCAACTCATCAAGAGTTTCATCAATACGCGGTAAGGGATACGCATCCTTCCGAGTAACATCATTGAGACCACGAAAGTCTACACATAACCGGAGAGATCCATCCGCCTTCCTAACAAAAAGAATAGGCGAGCCAAACTCAGATTGACTAGGACGTACAAGTCCGGCTTCAATAGCTGATTTTAATTGGCGATCTAACTCGGCACGCTCAGCCGGGGACAACCGATTGAGACGTTGTTTCCTCATAGTACCCGTAAGATCAATCTTATGGTCCCATGGTCTATGCTGCGGAGCACTATCAACCGGTCGCAACACATCCGGAAATTCATCATAAAGAATTTTACGAACAGCCTCCTTATGCTCAGGTAGCATTGCATCATCCAAATGCAGATTAGGGTCATCCTTAATCAAACTTATTTGGACAGAATAGAACTCAGCCACACGGGGCTTTGCTTTCCCTCCCCTCGCCGTTTTCCGCATTAATTTCATCAATTTAATTGCAGAAACCGAACTACATGCGGGTCGGCGTTCTATTGTTTCAAACTGGATTTCTGTACCATCAATTAGGGTTAAGATACGATTCTCCCCATATTGGACAGATACCTGGGCTTCATCAAGCCAAGTTAATCCTAATACAACATCAGCCACATTGAGTTCTCGAAGAACATAAAATACTCGGTTCTCAAAAGAGTGTCCTGCTATATCAAATGTAATGGTAACGATCTGTGTACAACTCACACGTTGACCATTAGCAAGACGAACCGGAATTTTCTTCTGTAGTTTCTCAATTTGAATATTATTTTTACGGACAAAGTCCTCAGAAATAAAATTCAGTGATGCTGCATTATCTACTAATGCATCTACATGAGCACCAGTATTTAAGCTGATTTCAACCTTTAACAGTGGCCTAGGATCGTCCCATTTACTTAATGAAGCCACAGTAGCTGGTTGTGACACACCATCAACATTATCAGCCGACACATTAACGGTTTCAGAGTCAAAAATATTTTGGCTAACATTTTCAGACTCTACGTTAAAATCCTGGGTGTCCGCAGACACCTCCCCATCTACATTAGGTGAGCAGGATTCATCCATAATATCATCAGGTACACTACAATACATTCATTGTCCACTAGCCATATACGAATGGGCCACGGCACACGGCGAACATCATATGGACAGTAGCATTATCTGGTGATAAACGGGTAAACATTGGTGTTCTAGCCGGGAACTTTTGGACCAGTTTCCAATGCTGCGTAATAGCATCAAACCTATCCCAAGCTGGTAGTATAAAAACACCCAGAGTATCATCACTATTAGCCTTACGACACTGTTCAAAGTGTGTAGCAATTTGTTCTACTCTGTTCCATGCCATACATTGGTGGATGTATATATACTCGTTCACCAGCTAAGTCCCGTTCTAAAACTGATTCGTTGACCAACAAAATGGCAGATCCTCATGGGTATTCAATCCCGCATAATCTGCTCATCCCTCTAAAGTAAACTTATACTTATCATAGAGGGGGTCAAAGATACGATCCACCAGTCTCCAGGTAACACCAGTATGTGTACTAGAAGTCTGGACATATTTACGACGGATATAGCTTTTACTCGACGACGACCCGACAATTTTCGAGCTGCTGTAACGAGTATGCTTTTCGTATCTATATCAGATGCTTTACTACCAGTACACATATCAGTAGGTGCATCTACAGGGGCACGAGTAGAATCTGACGGTACATCATCATCATCATCTAGAGTGCGTAAAGTGCGTACTGACCTTGGATGTGCCGAGGAGGCTACTTGCCGAGGGAGCGGTCGCCACTGAAAAGACCATAACAAAGGTCGCCGATCAGCGCGTCGACACGTCGACTCCTCCGCGCCTCTCCTCGGTTAGCAAACATGCGATGCGCCGAGCTCCGCTGCTCCGGATGACAAAGGCCCGCCGTACACTCGACGGTCGTCGGCTCGTTGCTCAGCTCCTGCCGAGCTATCGCCAGTATGTCGTAATATTCTTGGCGCGTACTCGGCGGAAGTCGCGGGCGCTCCAGCACGTCCTGCGATCACCACCTGCAGGCTATAGATGCAGATGCAGATGCAGATGCAGGTGCATATGAGTCTATAGATGCATCCATTCATATGCATATGAGTCTATAGATGCATCCATTCATATGCATATGCGTCTATAGATGCAGTCTTCTCGTTGAAGGTCATGTATACTTGAGCCGATATACGAACGGCTATGACGAACTCGGTCGAAGTAGCAGGTCGTTGAACAGCAGTAACGAATCAAACTTGATGCACGCCTCTCGCTGAAGATCAGGTACTTGGGCTGATCTGCGTAACGCTGTAACAAACGCGGTAGCAGTAGCAGGACGTTCTGCTTCAGGTTTATTTTCATACGACTGCCACCAGCGTTGCAGTCGTCCTTTCAGCTGCTGCACGACAAACATAAGTCCCGCAGGTGAATCACACTTTAAACCGACTTGGCTCAGCCTCTCAGGTATACTATGAAGCCAAATGTCGAGAGCATTGATGTCGTCGTTGTCGACCTTAGGATGCTGCTGCGCCGACTTACGCTGCGACTCAGTTAGTTTCGCCCCAGGTTTTTCATACCACGGTACAGGTTGCGATACTTCCAGCCGGTCGAGCTCAGCTGATATGTCGACAGCCATATAATCATTGACGAGTTCCCACAAAGGCGACTCGTCGAAGCCGAAACGAAACGGTACAGTAACAGGTACGCCAGGGTAACTCCTGTTAGTCCATATACCAGAAGTCGACACGGCCTTATACACATTCGACCATTTATCGACGACTGCCGAGTGTACAGCCTGCGATGCGACATAGGGAACGGCACGACACCATTGGCCTCGCAAGTGCGCAGCTATCTCGGTAGTATATGAAGGACGACCATTGCCAGGTTCGACAGTGATTCTATCAGGGAAACGGGGACCATTATCAGCAGGCGGGTCGACCGCTACTTGAGGTCCAACAAACGGTATCAGATTATCGTTCACCAGCTGCTCAGCACGGTATGGCCAACGAGCATCAGTCTTCAGCTCATAAAAATTCACTCGTGCCTCATACAGAAAGCAGTCGGTTCCATCGATAGCCACGCAGTCGAACAGGTTCAGGTCAGCCGGATTCATCGTGATTCCGGTTTCAGTTTGCAGCATACGTACTGCGAGTTCGCGGACTGACAGGTCGATAAGTGTCGAGGTCCCGCAGGGCAGAAAAGCAGTGTTATTATGATTCGGTTCAATTGTCATCATAACATCCCGCTCAGCGCCAGCCCCCTTGCCTGAAGTAACAATCACAGTCGCTGTGACACCGCAGTCAAAGGGTAGCTTAGTGTCTGCGTCCCGCTCTCGAGCCGCCAGTTGTGCGCGCGAAAACTTGCGCCTCATCACGTCACTCATTATACAACAAACGAGGAGTACTTGCAGTGGAAGACTTGAAGATTCTGGAGCTAACACTCGCTCCGAAACCAGTGCGGCAGTCTCAACAGGATAGAGACCGCAGGGACAAACAAAGGTGGGTGTGGAGTGGTGGTGCAAAGGCGAGAGGCTACTGTGTTTGAGAATACAACAATATTGGTTACAAGGTTGTCACCACCCGCCGCTATATATACTATCGTTGGTGCCGGCACTGGTCGCTAGACCATGCCGACCTATAGCAGCACGCTCACTGCGAAGAGCGTCACCTTGGAGAGACGAATGGGAGGCCTAACGTCAGCCTAGTCATAGCATGGCATTGTATGTTATATACATATAACAATACTGGCTGATAATCATCAGCAGCCTCGGGTATGGAATATCCCCCGAGGTACAGCACTAGTGCGCGCGGCACGCGCACACTAGTATTGGTATCATGCCAAAGGTAGCTCAGGACTAGTTACAATACATTGTAACTGTCACACGCGCGTTTGCGGTTGTACTGCGAAATGGCCAAGCTTGGCCCGCGCGTGTTGTATTTCGATACCGATAGCATCCAGTACGAATACGAGCCGGGCAAGTACAATGTGGCATAATGTAAGTACCTTGGCGAGTGGGAGTCGGAGGAGTGGGTGAGCGAATACGCTGGGATTGGGCCGAAATCGTATGCGACTCTCTCTATCGAGGGGAAGGAGGCCACGAAGGTGAAAGGATCCCCGCTCAACCACGAGAACGCGCAACGAGTTAACCTCGCAAGCATGAAAAAGCTAATCGACGGCGAGAGCGATTTTCTACATGCTAGGCACCTTGATTTCGTGCGGAAGGGGAGCGACATCCGCACCGTGGTTCAGCCGAAGCAAGCAAGCTTGAACTACACCAGGCGGAGGTTGGTCGGCAAGTACCACACGGTGCCTCACGGTTATCAATGAAGCTATGTAGGTATCGACCAAATGGGCCCGTGGTTGATGCTTACGCAGCATTCATTAAGCGTAATTTCGCAGCCAGTTGAGCTTGCGTTTGTTGAGCCCTACGCTTTTGTCCCAATCCGTCTTCTGTGACACCGACTTGAGGCAACACTCGTTGACCGGTCTCGTCCTTCATGGATTTACGCGTGTATCCAGAGCGCTTGCGCGCCAACACACTTCTAGCTTTGGAGAGCTTTGCTTTGAGAGCCGGAACGTCTAGTTGGGCTAGCGGTTTGCTAGGCGGCCCCAATAGACTCGATATTTTAGTAAGACCGAGCAAGGTATTGTCTATTTTAGAATTGAAGGGGCACGGACCGACCGCGTTTAGAAGCGAGGTAATGACGTTTAGCCTTACCTGGTCCGCACGTACGCTAGCATCTATTGCGTTTGCAGCTTCTAGGCCGTGGCCATGATCGCCGCGACTAGCACCTCTTTAGTCCAAAATTCATCGAATTTGAAATGGATCCATGAGTCAACCCAGTGTAAAGCAACAACCGAGTTAGCTCGACCAGACTGTTTGCGGAGCGCATACGTCGACGAGCATCAGATGTTCGTACCCGCTCCCTAACAACCGCCGAAGCTCGCCGATGGCCTCTGTATTCCATAGGCGCTAAGAAAGCTATGAGTGGATTCGAGGCGACGGCGGCACGCGAACCGGCCAACAACGTCCTCACGCGCACTTTGTATACGACCGCCCATATCCACTCGGGCATCCGGGTTCAGGCGGGCTTGCCAAAGAGGAATTGGATTTTAGAAATTGGATTTTTGCACTCCGTTCAGCGGTTGTGGCTGTTAGGCTCTAGCTTAAGCCTGTTCTTTAGGCCCTTTAGGATGCAGCGGAAGGATTTAGAAAGTATGGCCAATCTCTTCTGGTTACATGGGTTCCTGGGTTATAGTCTGTCTCTGAATTCTACCTAGTATTAGACTTGTCCGAGGCGGTATTTATACCCGCCGAGGTCATAGTCATACCTGTGCTGTGTTAGCCGGGTGTCATGGGATACCCGTGCTGTGTTAGCCTCGTAAGGCTTGAGTCAGAGAACTCTAGAGAATTCCAGAACAGTCTTCGGCCCTATACTACTAGTATTTTCCCCTACCTCTTGGGTTGAGCGGAGGAAAAGGAGAGCCACGTCCGAAATATCCTGGAATACGAGAGAATCGATACCGGTCGCAATACGGTTTTATCACGGATTTTTAGGCGTCCGTCCGTCCGTCCTCCTGTGCTGCGTCTTCGCGTATGAACCGTCATACGTTCGATCTGTGCTCGTTTGATTTCTAGGCACACCTCCGAAGACGGCAAGATTCTGAATGGATGCGCGTGTATTCTAGCTCAGGCACGTCATGTATTCGTCTAAAACGCCAAAATAACGCGGTACCGCAGCGCGTTTTTATTGCTGAATCAGCATTCGAGGCTATTCAGCGACTATTCCTTACCTACACGGTAGTCCAAGTATGGTGCTGTAAAAAGGGGTCGCCGCGGTGCGGGGGCAGTCCGCCGACCCGGGGCCCGGCGTCCGTCGACGGACGGGCGACGGTCGAGCGGCGGCGTCCGGCGTCCGGTGCCGGTACAGGCGGCGGGCGTGGCGATTCGCGGCGTGCCCGCCCCGTAGACCTGACGACCGGCACGACCTGCGCGGCCTCGTGCGGGATGCGGGCCGCCTGTAGGCGGCTTGTACTGTATTGCTGATCTTGCAGTGCTGTTTTTTTTTTGGGGGTAGTACAACTTTTAGCGGTGGGTTGGGTACCGGCCTTTTTGTAATGCACACCAGTAGTCAGCGGCCCGCTTTTACGCGGCTTGCAGATTTAATCTGTTTTACAAAATAAATTAATACGTCTCTTTTGAAAAATAAATTACTGACAAATCTATCTAACGCTAAAAGCATTATTACCCGGAAACAACAGTATTACAGGATCAACACTACTGTACAAGCCGGCTAAAAGCGGCCCGTATCCCGCACGGCCGCACCACGCTCAACCCAAGAGGTAGGGGCACCTCCACAAATCCCCGGCGCGAAGCGCCGCTTAGTATACCCGCAATACTAATATATACAGCGACTCCGCGGATGCGTAGTCGTACTACCTTTGCGGGGAGTTATACCTGCTAGCATAGCAGAACATTATGGCTAAAGGGAAATGGAGTATAACACTCTCTCCCCCTTAAGCACAAGCGTCCTCGCTGTGCAGGTGTCACAGAACTACAGGAAACTACAGTCCTGGTCTTGATTTTGAAGTTTAGGCGGAAGGTACTCGGCTTGGGTAGCGATTCCGGAACCGAATGAAGTCTGGGCTCTCAGTAAACTGTCGGTATGGTTTAGACAGTAAGAACAACCGGAAAATGTCCATGTGCTTGACTCCGCGTAGGGGCTCCCATGTGTCTTCGCTTGGTACGTTGTACGGGAACGCCCATCGCACTCGAAACAGTAGTCCAGTGCCATTGTTGTTGAAGGCAACATCGAGTATGTCTTGAACATGGAATCGGTTTGCGTCATGGACAATCGGTACTCGTTCAGACTTCGCCGGTTGGTCAGGGTCGTCATACCATTTATCCAGCATACTCGCGTGCACCACGTCGTGGACTCGTACGCCCGCAGGTAGTTGCAATCGGAAAGCAACTGGCGAGATCTGCTCTGCAATGACGAAGGGGCCCACGTAGCGATCGCGTAGCTTAGCACAGGGTTGCTTAATAAACTTCAGATGAGACGCTTTCAGCTTAACTCTGTCGCCGGTCTTGAATGGTACGGGTAGTCGTTTACGATTAGCTGCAGTCTGCATACGAGTTTGAGCCTCCAGTACGCAATCATGCGCGAAGCGATGAAGCTCCTGTACATACTTGACGTGTTCTGGAAGAGCTCGAGTTGGCTCGGTTGCGAGTTGAGTAGTAGCAGGTGTAGTCGGCTCGAATCCCAAAGTCGCCTTAAAAGGGGACATAGTAGTCGAAGTCGACTGAGCAGCGTTGATCGCAAACTCCACGTTGGTGAGGTGGTTGACCCAATCATCGTGCAGGGGGTGCACGTAGCAGCGTAGCACTTGCTCCCAAGTTTGGTTAGTCCGTTCCGTCTAGCCATCAGTTGCTGGATGAAAAGCTGTAGAGATGTTCAGCTTAGTACCCATGGTCTTGAACATATCTTGCCAGAATTCCGACATAAATCTTGGGTCTCGGTCAGAGATGAGTTTAGTACAGTGCTCGTTGTCGCAGGTCCGCCACATTTGGTACGTAAAGTCGTGAGCCGTAGGCGTACAGTAGACCATTACTGTGACGTTCTAGCCAGGATGGTAAAGCTTTCCGCGATTTCAGGTATTCGTCAGAGTCATATGCGGCCTTGATGTCGTCGTAAAACTTGTTGTCCGCATGTAGTCGCGACTCCATAGCAAATAAAACTGAATTTATTTCGCAGTCAGCCTCGTCTTCTGACCAGTTGTTCATCAGCTCTAGCTTTTGTAGCGCATCCTTCAAGTCAGGTCGCCGAGAGAGGGCGTCCGCATGATTGGCAGCTCCTCGCTTGTAGACGATGTCCATATGTCGTTGGTAAGGCGCAAACACTTGCAGCCATCGTACTTGCCGCGTCGACAAATCGCGTTGGCGAAAGAAGTGCCGTAGTGTGTCATGGTCGGTGATGACCGTAAAGCCCGCCGCTCCATCAAGGTAGCATCGGAACTTGATGAGTGCATCACGAACCGCTAACAACTCTTGCTCATGTACCGGGTAGTGAACTTCGTGTTTGTTCATCTTGCGTGCATGGTACGCAACTGGTCGAAGTCCTGAGCCTTGATCTTGCAGCAGCACAGCTCCCACTGCAAATCCAGAAGCATCTGTATACAATGTGTAACGGGCGTCCGCGGATGTGTCCGGTATACTCAGTACAGGTGCTCGTACCATCACGTCCTTTAATGCGCGAAACGCCGCATCAGCACGAGGCGTCCACACAAACTCCGGTTGATTCTTCGTCAGGTCATGTAGTGGCGCCGCAATAGCCGCGAAGTTATGGATGAACTTGCGGTAATAGCCAGCAAGGCCGAGAAAACCTTGTACGTCCTTTACTGTCTTCGGCACGGGCCACTGTTGAACTGCTTCCACCTTCCGGGGGTCCATCTTGATTTGTCCTGCCTCGACGATATGGCCCAAAAACTCCACGCTAGTACGGCCGAACGAACACTTCGACAGCTTGATATGCAAGTGGTGTCGTTGCAACTCCCGTAGCACCAATCTGATGTGCTCGAGATGCTCTTCAGCTGTCTTGCTGTAGATCAGCACGTCGTCCAGGTATACCACGCAGAATTTGCCGAGATATGGGCTCAAAACACGGTTCATCATAGTCTGGAATCCAGCTGGGGCGTTTGTCAAGCCAAAAGGTAACACCCAGTACTCGTAGAGTCCATAGTGTGTCCGGAACGCTGTTTTGTGGATGTCTTGCGGTTTAATTCGAACTTGATGGTAGCCTTTGTACAGGTCCATAGTACTGAAAATAGTCGCACCATGCAATGAGTCCAATAATTCGTCGATACGAGGAAGCGGGGTCCGGTCTTTCTTCGTAAGGTCATTCAACTTACGGTAGTCCACACACATACGCAGAGTGCCGTCTTTCTTACGCACAAATAAAATTGGGCCGCCGTAGGTTGACTTGGACGGACGAATCCACCCTTTTGCCAACAATTCCTCCAGTTGTGACTGTACCTCTTGCAACTCCGCTGGTGACATTCGGTACGTTCGTTCCTTGGGGGGTTCATCGCTCTCCAGGTTGATCTCAAAGTCGAACTCGCGCTCCGGTGGCAAGTCAGTAGGCTCCGCGATGATGTCCGCAAACTCCAAAGGGACTCCTTGAGCTCCTCGGTCCACTCGGTCGACTGGTCCGTGCGCAGCTCAGCTACCGCATCGAACACCTCGCGTACCGCAACAGCAAACAGTTCCTCGCCGCGACTCTTCCTCAGCTCCTTCGCCATCTTAGCCGCGTCCAGGTGGTAAACCGTCGTAGGTACTGTATACTGTTCCGCTGTAGCAATGTGTTGTCCAGTCTTCCGGTGTTTAATAATTTTAGCAGTCCAGTCGATGTCAGGATTAACTGTTTCCAGCCAAGGTTGTTCGAGAATAATGTCGAATTTCTCCAGGTCTGTAACTATGGCGTCCAATTTATAGTCGAAAGCTCCTACGGTAAGTACTTCGCTCCTCAGCCGTTTGGTACTGGTACTCATACTACCGTTCGCCAGTTTTATACGGTGTTTTCCTCCGGATACTGTAGGGCACTGATGCAATTGTACCCATTCAGTACTCGCAAAATTTTCGGTTGCACCAGAGTCCACCAGTATTTTACAGTGTCGTCCTCGCAATTCGCCAGTAACGGTCAGTAGTCGGGTACCACTCGGTGAAGATACAAACGCGATGTGGATGAGTCTTCGCCAGGTGGTCGGACGTTACGGTTGACATATTCATCAATTTGTTCGCCGAAGCTTTCGTACCGTAGTGGGTATCGTACTGTCTCCGTCTCCAGATAACCTGTACTTCGTGCCTCCAATAATTTCTTCCAGGTTGTCCATAGTGCACGGTTCAAAGGGGTCTTCGTAGGTACAGTATTACGACGAACGCGATACAGGTATACAGGACACCGGTTGTCTCCCGTCCGCTGAGTGCCGAGGTACCGTAGATTGCTCTCTTGTACCCTGTACCCAGTTTGCTCGAGTAATCGTCGTACTGCTGTTGTCTCCCGCGTCGCGTCCATGTCGCCGCGCTTGCCTTCTGGAAACCAAATCAGTCCGCTGTCTTCTACAGTCAGAAGCACTCGTCTCCCATCGGTTACTAGAACCTTCGAGTGCGTCCACTCAGGCTTCGGTGGGGTTCTCAGGTGCTGCGGTAGAAACCGTACACCGGCGCCATCGTCAGCGTAGATCTATGTCGCCCATCGAGTGGGGCCAACATCTTGTCTCGCACCTTCTATGCCATCGTTCGTTGGACACGTAAACACAGAAGTCTCCGCTGGCAACTCATCCACCAGACGAAAATTTCTAAGTAGTCGAAACCACGGCTTACGCGACCATTTTGGGACCACAATAATTGCTCGTCGATGCGGATGCAATAACTTCTGTCGAAGGTAGTGGCCCAAAAATTCTTCAATTCGGTCATACGGGGCATTTAGCCAAATACGCCGATATTCTCCGAGATCCTGTTCCTGAAATGGGCGCGTCGGACAGCAAAAACTACCAGAAACTTGAGAATTCAGGCCGTCATTATCGCAAGCTCCGTCCAGGTCGCAGGGTCCGTATTTCTTCGTGTACTCGTGAAATAATTCGCGATGTACCATCCAGTCGCTGAAATCCTTGTGGAGGAAATCAGGCCTCAGTGTCGTTCGAGGATACGAGGGCTGTACTTCTGTAGTCTCGCGAGCCGTTTTAGGGGACAGTCCTTCACCCTGTCGCGCGCCGCGCGCGGCCGACTCACGTCTTAGTTTCCCGGCCGGGTCTTTCTGGGTC